>RJWJ010014591.1:0-37632 GCA_004363605.1 Indri indri | reverse complement strand
GGGGGAGGGGTAGAGTTAGCTTAGTTTATCACTCAATTACTTATATAAATTAATTAAAATGTGAAAATAATTCTGGAGTTCAGTTTTCTTCATCCAAAACTAAAGCAGTTGAGGAAATTAATAATTTAAAAGGTATTCATGGTTATTACTTGTGAAAGCAATTCAAATGATAGTTTTTACTTGCATTTTTTTCCTTGTAGTTAATAAAATAAGCTTTGCCCTTAACTGAACATTTTTTCCATTTATGAAAACTTTTAAATTGTCAACAGCAAAATATGCTCCCTCAGGATCTTTAGAAATCAACCTGACACTTGAAAAATATTTCAGCTTTTATAGCTGTTTCATTCCTTTCTTTTCTAGTACATTTTTCTTAAAAGTATTTGTGCTTTGAAAATGTCAGCTGTATTCTAATGAAGCTTAGGCATTGTTTGCTCATAAAGGGGCCGGTGCATTCCACTGCTTTATGGTTTATTATGAGGCACAGTGTGAGAGTGTGGGTGGCACCATTTGGTGTCTGCCTCTTGGGGTAGTGACTGCCATTATGTTAGCCTTGGATTGGCAAAGAAAATATAGCACAAGAGATGCTGCTATATGAATCTGGATACTGTGAAGAAAATCTTATCCCTGAACAATTCTTAGTGAGCCAGGAATGTGTGACAACTTAATTGGGTTGATCATTTCAAGTATACCCTTGAAGTTTGCATTTTAGTTACAATTTATATTCTATCAGGCATGTCTTGTTTTTTGATGTATACAGCATTTAGTTATTCTTTGAACTTCAAGGAGGAAGTGAATGTTTCTAAGTAAACTATGAAATTTTAAATAAATACAGTAAAATTTTAAATAATGCATTTACCTAAAAAGTTTTAAGAAACTCGGTCTGGGTGGGGAGGGGGAGTGGGAGAGGAGGTCAGGCGGAGAGCCTTTCTTTCAGTTAGGAAAGCCCTGATGAAGGAAAAAAAGCAACAGATGTTTCTTCTGTTACAATTGAGGTTGTTTCATTCAAAACTCAACAGTAGCTGGAATGGGGAGAGGAGGTCATAAATCTGACTTAATCAGTGAATAAATAAAACTTTGTCATTTAAAATTTATTTTATATTGAAGATGTGAGAATTAGTATAGAGTAACAAAATGAGTAACATACCTTTTAAAGAGACTTTTTTTACCTTCAAAAATTATGTGTAATTAATAAAAATATTAAAAAATTAATTTTAGTGAATTTAAATTGTGAAAAAAATCAATAATTATAGAATATTTTTTAAAAGCCCAAGCTATATAATATATATAGGAAATATTTAGGTTCCAAAAGTTTATGATTGTACAATAGGTACAAAGGCTCAAAATGAAATTGAAATATGAAACATTAGTTGCATATGTTGATAGATCATTTCATCTTCTGTGAAAAGCACAAGACTTATTCCTAAGACCTTTGAATAAGAAATGTAGGAGAAATATTTTGGATTTAATTGAAATGATGTGTTGCAGTTTGCCTCTAAAAAGAAAGATAATAATCTTAGATTGGTTGCTAATGAAAAGAGGAGAATGTTTGTCTCCTGGAAAGAGTAGGAATGAATTGCTTGGAAGCAAGATGCATATTAATGAAAACAGGATTTTAAAAAATAGTTTTTGAATTTGTGGAATGCATAATAAGTAAAGTTAAAACCTTTCCTTGTACAAGTAACACAAAGAAGTTCTGTGCTCTTGTATAATGTGCAATATGCATTTATACATTTGCATTTCTTAAAGTTAGCTCTTGAAAAATCAGTGCTGAGCACCAGATCTTTAACACATGAGGCACTTACTCATTAAGTATTTGCCATAGCCTGCACTGTAAAATCAGTAGTAATTTATAATAGCTAAGAAATTCTTTAAGCTATAGTTTAAAATTTATATATGGATTAAATATTATACAATTTTCTAAATACTTAATTAGTCTAAGCAGAAGACTGGAAAAGATATCAACATTCAAGGAGATTTCTAAAAATTTCTCTTGCTCTTAGCTAGGATCTGTGGGCTTTCCTGAAGATTTTCTTTTCTTCAACTAATGATTACAGAATTTAGAGATTTTGAAGTTCATTGGATCATTGTTTTAATTAAGAATCTAAAATTGATCTATGTACATTTTGCTTTTTTAAAAAAAAATAGCAATATGTAGCAGTTGGATTTTTCCCCATTTTTCTGAGATAAGTAAAATAACTTACGTAGAGTTTTAAATGGATTTACAAAATACAGATTTGCCTAAAGTAAGACCTTTCACAACTTGGATCAAAGAATATAAATTTTGATGGAACAGACAGCCTTAAAAAAAAGTTGGTGACCCGCAGCATCATAGATTATAGTTATCAAAAATAGGTGTCACTTAGAATTATATGTACAGACAGGACAATAAGTTACTTAACAAGGAAAACAACATCAGCAACAGCAATACAGAAATCGTTGAGACTCCTAACCCTTCAAGTTAAGAAATTAACAAATTAACAAATTAAGAGTAAATCACTTTAAGATCAATTACTTTAAGATGAATTCCCACTGTCTCTGTAGATGTAAATTATGGAGTGTGTTCAAATTATGGTAGAGAAGAGCACATTAGTTTTTCTTATAGTATAGATAAATACTCTATATGATAAACCAATTTCTATTATGCTGTAGATTTATACTCTGTATATGAGAAACAAAACCAGTTTGAGTTTGTTACCTAAAAATTGGTTGGCAGTGTCTAAATTTAAAAAAAAAAACAATCTGTTGCTGCCATCTAGACATAATTCCTTAATTATCCTTAATATCCAATAAAACACTTCTATACACAATTGATTTCACTATTTAAAATGAGCACTGAAAGACTTCAGTGTGAGGTACCTGTGGTTCTTGTCTTATATATGAGCTCTTTTTTTAGCACAAAACTGACGTCTTAGGGGAATCTGTCTTAACCCATTGATTGTTCCCCAAGTTGCGATACCCAGAGAGTAACTGATTTAGCCTTTCTCTCTGCCTTACAGGGCAAATAGAAATAATTAACAGCTACCTAGACATTTCTCATCTCTGGGTGGGTTAAGAGGGAAGATTTGCCTGATGCCTGTATTTTTCTGAAAGGAAAACCTTTTACATTGTTGTTTAGGAGCAGGTGGAATAGTATGAATGCTTTGCTTTGAGTATGAGTGAACATAATGTTGTTTCTTTCTACCAAGTTTCAAGCAACCAGTTTTTAAATGAATTTTTAGATAGTAACTCTAAAGCTGGGGACTATCAGCAAGGAACTTTGTTTTTGGCACTTTGCTCACTTGCGGTGAAACTTTGGCAACTCTTCTTGGCAATTTCTCTGACAGAAAAGTGAAGAGACCACTAACTGAGCACTTAACTACATGCCAGGCAGAAACAGAAGAACTTATTTATAAAAATTTTCAAAACTCTTTTAATGGATAAGTTTTTTTTAATGCAAATAGGTTTTGTCATCATTGATATCTAACTTTAAGATTTCTTACACTTTACAATCTGATTTAAATGTAGGACTTCAGTAATAGTCCTCAAGTGGCATATATTGTTGAAACAAGAATATCAATAACTTACTGCAGTTTCGAATGAGCTACTTGGTATAGTATTATGGAACAATGGTCTCCTTTTTAATTTGTGAATTGCTTTGAAACTCTAATTCATGGATGGTCCTTGGTCTGTTTGAGTTTGTGTCCTAAATTTTTGAATCTATTTCAAGACAATTTTTTAAGTCAAGGTCTGTCTGTAGCCATTGTCACCTTTTATAAATATTAGAAAAATATCTCACTTGAATGTAAATTTAAATGGATTTATTTGTTAACACTGTCTGGTTACCATCTCAGGGGGATTGTGAGCTTCTTCTGAGAATGATTTACAATTAAGTACTCTTGGGTACTTTAGTACTCATAAATTCTGATCCTTGTGGTTGCACCCAGCTGCCTTGATCAACTCTAGCCATTCAGTGGCTGCTGGTATGAGATAAAATGTGCTGTGTTCTGCTCATTCTCTTCTACTAGGCCTGTAAACAATGTCTTTGTGCCATCTGGTGGGTGTATTGGCTGTGGTGACGGTGCTAAAAGCAGCGGTTGAAAATGGGCTAAACGTTGAAGAAATATAACACTTTAAGAACAGAGACTGATGAAATAAGGGTCACTCAGCCCTTTCTCTTTTTAAAATGAAAATAGAGATAAGTTCAGTGTAGTAGAGTCTACTTAAATTCGGTTACTTCCTCAATTTGAACAAAGAGAAAAGGGGGACGCGAAGCAGTATTTCTTCCCAGTCTTGCCTGATCCTAAGAATCATTTGAGGCACTTGTTAAAAATGCGGACTCCCCACCTAGTTTCCGATTCTTTACGTGGCCAGGGAGCCCAGGAATGTGTGTTGTAAGAGAGACCCCTGCCCCCTTGCGGCGTATCTTATGACCAGGCACGTTTGGGAAGAACTGCTGTGAAGGATTGGAAGAGCCAGGTGGTTTGAGGACACACGGTAAACTTAGTTATCAATGAGAAGGTACGTTGTCCAAAACCAGGAAATTTTAATTAAGCAAGTGGAAGAGAAATGAGAAAATTAAGAATTAAAAGGTTTCCTTAACTGAACAAGCTAATAGAAAAAGAACAAATGACATGTTTTAACTAAAGGTAAAGAAACCAGTGAAAAAGCAGCAAGATCAAACCTATAGAAGAGACAAATGTTTTAGGGTAGACATTTTAAAAATATCAAAAGGTGAAGACCCTACAAGTAACCTAGTGATTTCCAAGATCTTTTAGCTTTGAGGTTTGATGAACTAAATGGAACCAATTATAATATTCCGAATACCAGAGCTCGAATTGAGGAATTTGCTTAAGAAATGAGGAGGCACTGTTTAATTCTTAACATGTAGGAAGATGGAGAAAGAATTTTTTTTTCTCTCTTTTCAAATTGAATTCAGGGCATTTATGGTTCTAGACAGCAGAGAAGGAGGGAGCTAGCTAATTGTTTTAAAAGGTGTCCTCTAAGTAAAAATGCTTATTAAAGCCAACAGAACAGATTTGATCTTCTAGGGAAAGTATGTAGGAAAGTCTGACATGAATTCAGGGCATTTATGGTTCTAGATAGCAGAGAAGGAGGGAGCTAGCTAATTGTTTTAAAAGGTGTCCTCTAAGTAAAAATGCTTATCAAAGCCAACAGAACAGATTGATCTTCTAGGGAAAGTATGTAGGAAAGTCTGACATATAAGATGTATTGATCCGTTTAGGGAGTGTGACCTTAGAGCTATAGAGAAGCTGCTTCTTATGGCCATTTCAAGGATCCTTTAATTGGGAAGATTCTGGTTAGGTGGTCCATTTGGGGGACTCCGAAAAGTCTGGTGTTCTGAGGGCTGCAGGACCCAGGCTTTGGCTTCTATGTCTGTGATGTATGGGAATGTGCATTTCAGATCTTCTGTCTTTATCTGTGTACTGTGGGATACTCGATTTCCATTTTGGAACCAAATACAGGGGGAAGGTTTCAGAGGTCACTTAAACGATTATACTTTGGAGATATTCCGAACTTTTAAATCTTCTGTTTCTCACCCATCTCAATTATAGAGATGCTGTGGTTATTCGGATTAAAAATTTAGTATTGGTGATTGCCTTTGGATTTAATATTGGGAACTTTAGTGAACATGGTTGAGTACAAATGGATCAAAATAGAACATGACAGTGGTATAATGTACAGATAGGTTATGTACATTATAGCTATAGCAGTTAGCAAATAGAATGAAAATTATTTCTTAAAAAGATATCTTAGACCAGCTTATTGAAGTGAAAAAGAAAAAAAAAGTATGTATAAACTTAAAAATGAAGGAAGTCAGAGTAACTGCAAAGTTTATATATTTACCTTTTTAAATTATTTATGTAGGTAATGCTGTTGACCCATAAGGCCTGAGTTACTGTTTAAATAAAGGTAGACTTGACCTTTTCTTTCCTTTTTTCTTTTTTTGCCCTCACTGCAACCTCAAACTCCTGGGCTAAGTGATCCTCCCGCACCACCACCACACCTGGCTAATTTTCCTATATTTGTAGAGATGGGGTCTCATTCTTGCTGAGGCTGGTCTCTAATTCCTGAGCTCAAGGTATCCTCCTGCCTTGACCTCCCAGAGTGCTAGGATTACTGATGTGAGCCACTGTGCCTGGCTGACTTGACCTCTTTAGTACTGTATTGAAACTAATTGGTAGTCCTTTGCAATAGTTATTAACAAATAGTTAAAAGTTTACTATGGGAAGGAAAGAAGTGCTTGACTCTTTTGATGACTCAGCTTATTCTTTGATGGAAATGTTAATAATGAATGAAATAAAGCCATGTGGAACTTGCATATGAATAGGCAGATCAGTGGAGCAGAATAGAAAATCAATAAGTTGACACAAATAAATAAAGTCAAGGTAGAATTTCATATCAGCATGGGGCAGAGTGGATTATTCATTGAAAGTGGCGATGGCGGGGGACAGGAGTGTTTGGATCTTTCACTTTTTACGTCATGTAAGTTCCACATAGGTCAAGGATTTAACATTGAAAATGAAGGCATTAAAGTATTTTAAGAAAATATTGAGGGGTGTTTAATGCAATTTTAATATATATACTAATGATAATTAATTTGTAAGAGCAGCATATCCAACTGGAAATATAAAACCTGTAAGATAAGTATAGTACAGCATGTCTATAATGTGCATCTCCCGGGTGGGAGCAAAGGTAAATAAAAAAGCCTGGTAGTTACTCTGACCTCCTTCATTTTTATATTTAAACATATGCACAGGCCTTTTTAAGTTTGACACAAAATTCATGAAAGAAAAAAATGATAACATTGACTACAATTTAAAAATGTGCAAAGAATGATATATATAAAAGCAAAAACTGTCAAATTGGGAAAAATATTTGCAGCAGGTATAACAGAATAAACTTACTCCTTCTATGTTTAAAAGATTCTACCAGTAGCTGGGCATGGTGGCTCATGCCTGTAATCCTAGCACCACAGGAGGATTGCTTGAGTGCAGAAGTTTGATACCAGCCTGAGCAAGAGCAAGACCCTGTCTCTGCTAATTTTTCTATCTTTAGTCTCTCCTAAAAATAGAAAAATTAGCAGGGTGTTATACAAGTATCTGTAATCCCAGCTACTCAGGCCCAGCTACTCAGGAGGCTGAGGCAGGAGGATCGCTTGAGCCCAGGAATTTGAGGTTGCAGTGAGCTGTGATGATGTCATTGCACTTTAGCCTGGGTGACAGAGAGAGACTTTGTCTCAAAAAAAAAAAAAAAGCGTCAAGATAACAGCAACTATTTTTAAATAAAAAAATAAAAAGATTCTACCAATTTAAAAAAACCACTAACAACCAGTAGAAAGGTGGGCATAATTCTCAGGAAGGAAAATTTAGATAACTGTTTTTGTTTTTCAGAGGCAGGGTCTTGCTCTGTCACCCAGGCTGGAGTGCAGTGGTGAGGTTATAGCTCACTGCAAACTCAAACTTGTGGGCTCATGTGATCCTCCCCCCCTCAGCCTCCTGTGTAGCTAGGACTAATTTTTTTTTTATTTTTTGTAGGGACGGGGGTCTTGCTGTGTTGCCCATGCTGGTCTTGAACTCCTGTCCTCAAGCAGTCCTCTTGTCTTGGCCTCTGAGAGTGTTAGGATTACAAGCATAAGCCACCATGCCTGGCCTAGATGTCTTTTAAACAAAAGATGTTCGGCCTTACTCATAACAATAAATTAAAACCAAAATAAGATAGTATATTATTTCTTAGTATAAAAGTTGTCAAAAATAAAGTTTAATAACCCATTGGGTAAGGATGTATGTATGTAAATGGACACTTTCATACATTGCTAAAGGGAGGGTAAATTGGTGCAACCAATTGGTACAGCTAATGTGTATAAAGTCATATATATAGTCATCGTGGTAATATTTTTATTTAATAATACTAAAAGCTTTTACGTTACTATGGGGCTCGATAAATAAACAGCTAGAGCCATAAAAGGGAATAAGACTATGTAGCTAATAAAATAAATACTGAGGCAACACTACATATATAGATATGGAAAGACATCTAAGTTGGATATACAATATTATTACGTGGGAAAAAAAGCAACGTGCAAACTAATACAGCATTTAGCCATGTGTGTGAAGAAAAAAGGATGTTTTTGCATATGTGTATATGCCCAGAGTATTTCTGGAAGGTTATGTACGAACTGGCACCAGCAGCTGTCACTGAGAAAGGGAATGGTTAGGTGGTGATTGGAGATGGCAGGAGACTTGGTTTTCACTGTACACTCTTGTTTCGTGAATTTGTATCATGTGCTTGCATGCAGACATTCGAATATTCATTAATTCATACATCCAACAAATATTTATTGAGCTCTGCTGTATGCTAGCCATTGTGCTAGGTGTTGGAGACACAGCAGTGAATGAGATGACAAAGCCTCTGTCCTTGTAGGAACAATGGAAGTGAGTGAGCCTATAGACAGATAACAATCACGTAAGCAAGTAAATATAAATATGTAATGTATCATACAGAGATAAGTACTGCGGTGAAAAATAAAGCATAGTAAATTAGGAAGTGCTGATCTACGGTGAACAGGCATCTCTGCTGCTTTGACAACTGAACGGAGACTCCAAGGAAGCGGGAATAAGGCACACAGATATCTGGGAGAAGATCATAGGCAGAGGAAACCTGAAAGACAAAGGCCGTGAGGTAGAAACTTGCTTGGCATGGTGTGAAGAACAGCAGAGAGACCTGTGAGAATGTAGAGGGATGAGGTAGGAAGAGATTGACAGGTGACAAGGTCAGAGGGAGGGCTGCGGATGACACATTGTAAACCATCATGACGACTTGGACTAACTGAGATGCGAAGCCAGTTGGAGAGTTTTGAGGAGGATTACTCCACATAGCAGGATCAGTTTACCCCTGTGTGGAGGGTAAACCAGTGCTGTGCAGTAGTATAATGTGACCCGCTTACCAGTTCTAAATTTTCTAGTAGCCATGTTTAAAGAAGTAAAAAGAAACAGGTAAAATTAATGATGAATTTTTATTGAACCCAAACATTTATGGAAAACATTATCCATTTACCAACACATTTATTCAAAACATTATCGTTCAACATGTAATCAAGATAAACCTTATTAATCAGATATTTTATAGCTTTTTGCACTAAGCCTTCAAAATCTGAAGTGTGTGTTATACACTCAGTGCACATCTCAGTTTAGGTGCTAAATTGTCAAAAGGTTGACTGTGAAACATAGGACTACCAAAACAAGTTGTGTTTAATGGGAAAATGTTTTATACTGCTTTAGTTTTTAAATTTAAATTAATTAAAGTTAAATAAATTTAAAATTCAGGTCTTCACACTGACCACATTTGAAGTGTTCAATAGCCATAGCTGTTTACATAGCGACTGCTCTGCTGGAGAGCATGGAAGTAGAGGTATGGGGTGGGGTGGCAGGAACGGGGAGATGAATCAGACACTGCAGTAATTCAAGCAAAAGGCGAGGGCTTGGACGGGAGTGGTAGCAGTGGAGTAAGTGAGAAGTGGTTGTATTCAAGATGTGTTTTCAAGATAGAGCTAACCGGATTTATTAATGGATTGAATGTGGGATATGAGAGAAAGTAGTCAACAGTGATCTTTTGGTCTGAACAGTTGAAGAATAGAGTTCTCATTTACTGAGATGAGGAAAGAAATGGAAGAAAGGTTTCTGGATGGGGCAGGGTGGTCAGGAGTTAGGTTCTGGATATGTTAAATTTGAGACACCTCTTAGACAACAAAATGGAGCTATGAGAAGACAGCTGGCTATGTGAATCTGAAGTTCAGGAGAGAGGTGTTTTTTTTTTTTTTTTTTAATTTTTTTTTTTTATTTCAGCATATTATAGGGGTACACATGTTTAGGTTAGGGAGAGAGGTTTTAGTCTGGAGAAATATGCGTGGAAGTCATCAGTGTATTTATTTATTTATTTATTTTTCGAGACAGGGTCTCATTCTGTCGCCCAGGCTGGAGTGCAGTGGCATGATCATAGCTCACTGTAACCTTAGACTCCTGGGCTCAAGTGATCCTCCTGCCTCAGCTTCCCAAGTAGCTGGGACTACAGACGCATGCCACCACTCCTGAGTAATTTTTCCATTTTTTGTAGAGGCAGGGTCTCACTGTGTTGCTCAGGCTGATCTCGAACTCCTGGCTTTTCAAGCGATCCTCCTGCCTTGGCCTCCCAGAGTGCTAGGATTACAGGCGCGAGCCACTGTGCCTGGCCTGTTTTTTGTTTTTAAGATGGAAGAAACGGTGCATATTTGTGTGCTGATGAGAACGATTCAGCAAAGAGGGAAAGATTATAATGGTGCAGGAGGCTTTTTAAAAGGGACAGTAGCTGGAGAGATATAATTTAGGTAAGCACATGAACTACCTGTTTTTTTTTAAAAAGTGCTAGTTGAGGTAATAGAAGAAGAAAAGCAAGAGAATTATATAATCCATCATTAGCGTCTTATTAATTAATATGAACTTGCCTAGGCCACTTTTTCCCATCATTTTTTAATTAAGGTATAATTTACTTATAGTATAACTAACAGTTTCAGGCCTAGAGTTTTATGAGTTTGACAAACACACACACCACCAAAATGTAGGTCATTTTTTAAACTTTTATTTAGGGCTATAGGTTAGCTAGTCCTGTGAAGCTGGCCCCTGTACATCAGGGATATACCATTCCTTCTAATTTAGAGATTTATAAACCCATGAAAAAGACATAATGTTTCCTATAGTAAGTTACGAATAATTTAGTTCTTATAGGAGGTAATGATAAAGGCTTCGGTGAAGGTTTTTCCTAAAGCTAATTGAGGCAAAAAATGTTTTTTTTTTTTCCAGAAAATCACTGCTGTGAAAAAAATAATTTATACTGGCATCTTGTAGACAAACCACAATTATTTGACTGAATTTTAAAATTTTAATTGGATATATTGAAGGTGATTAACTATGACTAGAACCCTCTGAAGAATTGAATGAAAGAAATCTTTGGTGTCTAGACAATTCTAGTGGAAAACAGAAAGACTCCAGTTACTCAAGAAATTGAAATAAAATTTGAGCCAAAATTTTGTGCCTGTGCCAAGGTTTGGCATAAGTTTTTAGTGCTGTTTCTTAGCCACTCTCCTAGGTGATTGATCTCATTTAGTCAATTGAGGGAATTGCCAGAACCAAAATTCAGGCAACTTTTAAAATTTTTGTTTTTTATACACTGAGTGCCAGGAATTAGCTCTGGACAGTGTCAGACTCCTGTTGCCAAGGAGCTATGAATTAAGGCCAATTTACTTAGGAAAAATTGTTCAGACTTAGTTTGGTCTACTTCTCTTAACCTGGCTAAAATTTTGGGTGACTAGATACTTGTAACCTATTTAAATGTGTCCTTTGGAGTAAAAAAAAAAATAAAAAATAAAAAAAATATATATATTTTATATATATATATATATATATATATATATATATATATATATATATATGTATATTTCCGTTGCTGAACTTAGTTGATTTGATGAAGGTAAGTTTTGTCTAAACACATGACTTTTATTTCTGGGTATTATAATTACTGGAATCCCAGTGGAGCCCCTTTAACTGCTTTTAAAGCAGATTTAATTTTTACTTATTACTTAATATATAGATCTTTATCTTGTTTTAGCAGCTATGGCTGATTCATTCTCTCTGTCTTTCAGAATGGCAGTAGCTTTTAAATTTTAAAACAAGTACGTGCATGTTCATAAAATTTTTTTTAAGTGATAAATAGTATAAAACAAAATAAAAGCTTCCTCCATACTATTCAACAGAACTAACCACCATTAAATTTTTTATCTTGTCAGATTTTTATAAATATGTAAATGTATGTGTATATATAGTTTTTCAGGTAAATGTAATCATATTTTTTTATAACGGGAACATATTTTTGTGGCAGTGCATGCTTGTGTTTTTAGGGACTATATAATATTGCATCATATGCATGTACCAAAAGGTCTTTAAACATGTAAATTATTTCCCGGTATTTGCTTTTATCTACAATGCTGCAATCCTAGAATGTGTGGAATTGTTTTTATCTGCTTAGTTTATTAGAATATATTTCCACTAGAGGAATGCCCATTGTTGATCGCGATGTCGTTGCCACAGGCCAGGGAGCTTGCCACTTAGGCAACAGAGGGAAGTTGAAAGAATATTTGTTGAGGTGGAAAGAGGCTTTAAAATGTGTAGAATTATTTTTAAAGCATTTATTTGAAATTTTGTGCTCTTAACACATAGTTCCTTTATTCCTCTCTAACTATATAATTCAACACATCATCAGAACCTCCAAAAAGGCTCTACAACACTCCCCCCACCACCAGAGTATGTTAGCCCCCTGGGTGCAAGAAACAATGTCACGTGTTCATTGAATTTCCATAGTGCTTAGTCTTAGTACTTGACATATAAAAGGTGCCAAGTAAATATTTTTAAAATGTGCCCATTTTGCCATATCCTCACAAACTCAGGGCATTGTCGCACATCTTAATTTTTATCAATCTGCGGATGAAAAGTTTTCTTTTTTTAAAAAGTTAATTTTTTGATTATTAAAATCTAGCATCTTCAGCCTGAGCAAGAGCGAGACCCTGTCTCTACTAAAAAAAATAAGAAAGAAATTAGCTGGACAACTAAAAATATACATAGAAAAAATTAGCCAGGCATGGTGGCGCATGCCTATAGTCCCAGCTACTCAGGAGGCTGAGGCAGGAGGATCACTTGAGCCCAGGAGTCTGAGGTTGCTGTGAGCTAGGCTGATGCCATGGCACTCTAGCCCGGGCAACAGAGTGAGACTCTGTCTCAAAAAAAAAAAAAAAAAATCAAGCATCTTTTCATATGATCAGTGGCATTTGTATTTCTTTTTGTGCTCAGTTTATTTTTGTATTGGAGTGTTGTCTTTTTCTTACTGATTTATAAGAGGAGGTTAAGTAAATAGATTTTTTTTTAATAGTAATCTGATGACCTGTGTGTTGCATATTTGTTTACCAGTCTGATATTTGTTTTTCAAGTATATCGGGTCTTTTGCTATATAGAAAATTTTGATTTTTAAGTAGTCATGTCTGTCGGTCTTTTCACTTAAGATTTCTAAATGCCATTCCCAAATTATAAAAATATTATTGTATTTCTTTCTCTCAAACTTTTATGGTTTTAATTTTATGTTCAAATATTTGATTTTTCTGGAATTTATATTTGTTCAAGATGAAAAATTGAAACGTAAAGTTTCTTTAATTCAAATCTTTTGTCCCAAGATCATTTCTTAAGTAACCTCCCCTTTCCCACATTGTTTTGAAATACTACCATTTACCATTTTGAATATTTACTATTGAAATATTTACCATTTGAATATTTACCATTGAAATACCATTTACCATTTGAAATACTGTACCATTTACAGAATTTTCATATATAAATGAAGTAACTTCTGGACTTTAATTTCTGTTTTGTCAGTTTCTTTATCTGCTTCTTGGTCAATACCACATTATTTCAATTACTGTAGCTTTGTAATAATTTTGAAATCTGGTAGGCTAAAGTTCTCCTCTTCCCAATTATTCTTTTTTTTTTCCCCAAAATTTCTTGGTTGTTTTCTGCCTTTACTCTTCCAGATATACTTTAGAATCAATTTGTCAGATATATTAAGTTCCCTCTAAATTGTTTTGGTATTAATTGGCATGACAGTTCTGGCTTTAATGCTTTTGTTTTTATTTTGACCGAAGTTTTATAGTCTCAATTTTTCCTTTAGTGTTGGATTTAAAGTTAGGGTCAATCTGTTTCCTAACCTTAATTATCTTTTTTTAGTGTTTCTTGCTTCACTGTTTTTTTGGCAAGTTTTTTACCTTTGCTTCTAGCATAGTGGCGCAGAGATGATCTCATCATAAACATTCAGCACCATTAAGGTCATTTTTAAAAACTAGCATCTGAGAGCCAGACTTTTTCAGGACTGTGTTCTTCCTTACTGTGTTCTTCCTCTATGGTGTGTTCTTCTTTTGCTTGGGGTTGAGTTTGTGGCACATTGTATCAATTACATAGCTACTGTTGAGATAATTATTTTCTACTTAAGTGGATTCTTGAACAGATAATAACCATATTTGGGAACTTTTGATAGTAACCTCAATCTTTAGCAATTGATAAGGTATGCATTTTATGTTTAAAAAAATCAGTTGCACAGTTACAAGGTAGGGAAACTTTATTTGGTAATACCAGTTATTCAGTCATGTCCGAAACACAAAATAAACAAAGGACGTGATGTTTAAATTGATTTCAAACTCAGTGTAAGTTATGATCCCCATTGAAAAAAATAACAAAGGTTGCAATTTTTGATATTAATTGCATTACGAGTAGTTTGGCATCCAGGTTAGGAAAGGTAATAACTCTAATCTATGCTGATCAAATAATTTTTAGAGTTTGTGCACCTATTTTGTGCTAAGGACAAACTAAGTGCTAGGATACAAAGCTGAGAGACACAGCCCACTTATGATAGAACTACAAGCAAATAATAACTGGTTTTATGGGAAGCCAGATGAGGGGTATCAAGGACCTAGACCACAGAGGCTGGAGACAGCTTTTTTTTTTTTTTTTTGAGACAGAGTCTCGCTCTGTTGCCCTGGCTAGAGTGAGTGCCGTGGTGTTAGCCTTGCTCACAGCAACCTAAACTCCTGGGCTCAAGCGATCCTCCTGCCTCAGCCTCCCGAGTAGCTGGGACTACAGGCATGTGCCACCATGCCCGGCTAATTTTTTCTGTATATTTTTAGTCATCCAGATAATTTCTTTCTATTTTTTTTTTTTAGTAGAGATGGGGTCTTGTTCTTGCTCAGGCTGGTCTCGAACTCTGAGCTCAAACAATCCACCTGCCTTGGTCTCCCAGAGTGCTAGGATTACAGGCGTGAGCCACCACGCCTGGCCTGGAGACAGCTTTTAAGGAGAAGATGACACACAGAGCAGAGGCTTTGGTGGTAGAACTGTGGGCTTCACTAGCTATGGGACCTTGCGCAATTTATTTAACCTCAGTCTGAATTTCTTCATGTGTAAAATTGAGTCAGTAATAATCTATTTCACACTGTTGTCCTAAGCTTAATGAGATTTTATATACATATACATATATATATGGGAAGTCTCTGGAACAGACTCTGGCAGATAATAATCATGCAGAAAACGATGTGGAGTACATCCATTTCCAAGTGCTAATAGATGTTGGCTCAGCAAGATGGGCCCTCTCAGCAGAAGGAAAGATGTAGGCCAAAGCGGGCAGGTGAAAGGGGGGCTTTCTGGAAGTGCAGAGTATTTAATCTGCTTGGAGTGCAGAGTGCATGTGGAGGGAGCAGCTGAAGATGAAGCTAGGAAGGGAAGCAGGGGCGAGATCTTCAAACCAGAGCTTGTGTGCCAGATTGAGGAGGCTGGCAGGCATCCAGGAAGTATTATGGAGTCTTTGAAGGCCTTAATTAGGGGAGTGTCCAGAAGAGTTTTGTCAGTTGAAAGACCGGTTTGTAATAGGTGTGTGGAGTGGCTAAATAAGCCATTGAAGATAGGATATCCAGTGAGAGCAGTGGTGCTCAGCCCTGGCTGCACATTGGAACTGTCTGGAAGGCTTTTAGCAGTCTCATGCCCAAGTTCACCACAAATCAGTTATATCATCAGCTCTGGGGGTGGAATTTAGGCATTGGTATTATTGCTTGCCAGGTGATTCCACTGCAGTCAGTATTGTGAACGACTGAGTTAGATGGTAACTGTATTCAAACCAGATATGATAAAGTTCTAAATTAAAGTGCCAGCGGCATAAAGGAACCAGGATAAGAAGATAACAAGTAGGATATGGTGGTCAGTTGAATGAGAAAGGAGATTAAGTGAAGATTATATCTAGATTGGGTCACTGGGTAGACGATGATAATATACCAAGGCTCAGCTATTTATCAAGAGTGAGAATATGAAGGCAAAGCAGATTTGGGTACTAGATGCTGCTGAGTGGGATGAGAAAGATAAAGAATTTGATTTTAAAATGTGCAATTTGAGAAAGAATGATCTATAAATGCCAAATGGACAGAAACCGAAGGGAAGGAGCCAATAAAATAGTTGAAAAAATTCAGGAGACAATAAATAATTGATGGGTGAGATTCCTAAGGAGACAGAAAGCACAGAACAGAGATGAAAGAAGTAATTTATGTGAGAATGAAGGACATTTCCATTCGGGGAGAAATAAGTAAAAATATGTGAAGGTGCAGATAAATTCACAGGTTAAGGAGGATGAGATACGATTTTGCCCGATGGCCTGATTCCTTACTGCAGGAGATTTGGGTATCTGCTGAGAACTAAGAAGTAAGAGAAGAGAGTTAAGGAGTGTAGTAGTCAAGCTTTGGAAGAGTAAGGACCCGGGCCATCGGAGGAGGGGGTCTGAGAAGGAGATGTTGTTCTAGTCCTGTTCTTAAGTGTTGGTTTTCCCCAGGGTTTCAGCATTGGCCTTCTTTCACACACTTCCTGGGTGATATCCTTTGTTATATTTCGTTACACTGTTACCTTCTGAGAGAAACATTGGCAAGCTGAAATTTGTCTAGAGGGGTTAAGTAGTTGATATTGTAGTTCAGAAAATAATTATCTGACTTTTCCTTTTGAGGGGATTCTTTTCGGTAGCACCTTCCTATGTTAATTTGAAACTTAGAGTGTTGAAATCACTTGAAAACACCGTACAGATCTCTAACATCAGTTACTAGTTGGCATCATGTTTTTTCTCTAATATTATAAAACTCCAAAGCACTACCAATTTGACTTTTGAAAATATATTAAATTTTAATGTGAATATTTTATGCTATCAAGAAATTTGAATATTTTACTTTTCACTGTTATACTTCGTATGTTATTTGTTCTATGATGTCTATTAAAGATCTATTTCTCAACTCCTATATAAACTATGATTTGCATTACATATTCTCTAAATATTTTTTTCTCTAAAAGACCAACTAAAAGTTCAGTAATTTTCAAATAGACTAAAACTATTTATTTTATAGATTTCCTGTAAAATATAAATAAGATTAGTTATTCAGCAGAACTGATTGTATTCACTACAACAAAGCAATTGTTAGTATGGGTTTTCAGTAGGGCCTCTTAGTTATAATATTCTTCTGAAGATAATTGTAAATCACTACAGCACAATGAGTTGGACTGTGGGTGTGTACAGATAGAAGGTGGCCTTGATATTGCAGAACACTAACTTAACGTTTTTTTATCATTTCAGGTAACATTTCATTTGTTGCATTTCCAGTTTCCAGCACCAACTCACCAACAAAGATTTTACCAAAAACCTTAGGACCAATAAATGTGAATGTTGGACCCCAAATGGTAAGAAAATCACCGAATCTTAGAATCAAAACTGGTTGGCCAAGGCTAATTTAAAGAATAATTGTACAAAAGATGTTTGATCAAATATTCCAGTTAATTTCAGTTATCTCAGTCATTTTTTTAAAAAAAGTTTAACTTTTACCTGAATGTAACTGACTAAGTCTTAAGAAAAAGAAAGCCATTGTGTTCTTTAATGTTCAATTTTTACGTGTTCGAATCTGTGCATTCTGGATGTATAATGTGAAGGTTTTTGCTGTGTGAGGCTTCTCTTGTATTTAGTTGTTTAAACTGATTTAAAATCTGCTATGCTTTTATGTTGTCCTCCTTTTTTCTTTTTCTTTAAACTTTATTGCCCTCAATTATGTATAAATTGGATTCATATAAATTGAATGTATAACCTAACAGTTAATCTGTATCTGGAGCTTATTAGTTTAAAACTCTTTTCATTAAAGGACATTTGGGGAAAAAACAATATACCAATTTATTTTAATCTCTGTCAGTAGAAATAATGAATGAAAATGGAAAATATTTAACTGTGTCTCTAAAGGCATTCATTAATTATGCTAGAGCTTGAAGTGCACAGCACTTTCAGAAAGACTTATTTATAAACAAGATTGTGTTTGACTACTCTAAAACTATACCTAATTTAAATGGTCTTCCCACTGTTAGCAAAAACACTTAAACATTTAAACAATAACTTTTCATTGTTAGTGTTTACATCTTCTCATCTATAGCAATAAGGATAAATTTTGCCTATAATGTACAACACTGTGGACCATGTTAAGTGCAAAGTTACTTAGACAAAAATATCTTTTAGCATACTTAATGGTTTCAGAAAGTCTTTAAGACACATTCTTAACATGACATTTTCTTTGGTCAGTTGAGGACTATTAATCATCTGCAGAATTCAAGCTAAAGATACAACATAATTTATTGGTAAAGTATGTGAAGAATGTAATCTAGCTCCAAACCTCATGGAGACTTGAGCTCAAATAAGTGTTCCCATTTCAAGGTAGCCGAGGGTATATTTTCAAACATTTGCTAAACATTTGGCCCGCCCCAGCCACTACAGTAGAGGCAAATGAGATAAGGAACCTTCCTTTAAAGTCTGTATTTTGAAATATGATTATATAAGCACCAAAATTAAACATACTCAAACTTTTATGAGTCTGGCCTTTACAGCACTCCTCTATTTTGAGAGACTATTTTTTTCTTGGTATTTTAGTTGATGCTGCTATAGCTCAAATTTGAATTCCTGTTTTGGAAATTTATATAATTTTTCTTCCCATTGTCAATTTGAACTGATGTCCATGTAATCCCTTACACAGTTCAGTTCTGACCATAATCAGTAGTCATGTGTATTACTAACCCAGTTAATGTAAATCTCAGGATCAGCATAACAAAGGTCAGAAGGGGAGGAGATTTGAGGCTCTCCTTTAACCTGGGCCAGCCCAAGGCCTTAATTTATCTCCCTGCTTCTGAGGTGCTTTTTTTCAGTTCTGAGTTCTTGGGCAGGAATCAGAATTTTCTTTGTGGTTTCCTAATTGTTGTACAACCCCATTGCTGTGATCTGAACATGTCCCTTCAGAATTCATGTTGAAGCTTAATCCCCATTGTGGTGATTCTAAGAGTTTTGGGGCCTTTTAGGAAGTGATCAAGTCCTGAGGGCTTTGCTGTCATGAACGGGATTCGCGAATTTATAAAAGCAGTTGAGGGGAGTTCTCAGCCACTCCTCTGCCGTGTGAGGACGCTGCAAGAAGGTGCCATCTAGAAAGCAGAGAGTGAGCCCTCACCAGACACTGAATTTGCTGGTGCCTTGATCTCGGACTTCCCAGCCTCCAGACCTGTGAGAAATAAATTTCTATTACTTAGAAATTACCTAGCCCAAGGTATTTTATTGTAGCAGAATAAGACAGAAATTGGGATCAAAAAGTGGGGTGCTGCTGTAACAAATACCTAAAATTGTGAAAACACCTTTGGAACTGGGTAATGGGCAGAGGCTAGAAGAATTTGGAGGAACAGGCCAGAAAAACCCTATGTTACCGTGAAGGGACCATAAATGGTGATTCTGGTGAGGGATCAAGAGGAGAGCTGTAGAGGAAGCCCGAATCTTCTTAGAAATTACTGAGTGGTCATGATCAGAATGCTGGTACAACTATGGATGGTAAAGGCTATTCTGATGAGGTCTCCAACAGAAATGAGGAACATGGTATTGGAAACTGCAGGAAAGGCCATCCTTGTTACAAAGTGGCAAAGAACTTGCCTGAGTTCGGTGGATGTCCTAGTGTTTTGTGAAAGGAGGGACTTAGGAGCCATGAAATAGCGTATCTGGTAGAAAAAATCCCCAAGGAAACTGTTGAGGGTGCAACATGGCTTCTCTTGACTGCTTTTAGTAAAATGTGAGAAGAGAGAAGTGAATTAAAGATGAAATTTATAATCAAAAAGGAGGCAGAGGCCCAGAGAGGTGGCTCACACCTATAAACCAGGCACTTTGAACCTAGCACTTAGGGAGGTAGAGAAGGGAGGATTGCTTGAGGCCAGGAGTTTGAGGTTGCTGTGAGCTAGGTTGATGCCACGGCACTCTAGCCTGGGCGACAGAGGAAGACTGCCTCAAAAAAAAAAAAAAAAAAAAAAAAAGAATGAAAAACTACCTATTGGAGAGAACATCAAGGGTGTGGCCAAGTGACCTTTCGATAAGGAGATTAGTATGGATGGGTGGAATCCTGGTGCTGTTCATCAAAACAATGGAAGAATGAACCTGAAGGCATTTTTCAGTGCTGCCCCTTTCATCACTGGACCGTGACTATGCCTGGGAGACCGAACTATGTCAATAGCGGGGCTTTTGGTGCTTATGGGATCTTGTCTGCCTAGCACTGCCTCAAATCTCTGCTCCCTGAATTCTAGCACATAGTCCTCCTCAGCCATTCCAAGTGTGTCTCCAGCTGCTCTTGCAGAGGGCACAGCCAGTAAACCTTGGCAGTGTCCAAGTGGTGCCATCTCCACCAGGGTGCACAGTGCACGAGCTGTGGGGGCATGGCTACTCCTGCCTTGATTTCAGAGGATACCCTAGAGAGCCTTGGGGTCCAGGCAGAGAACTGCTACAGGGGCAGGGCCACCATAGGGAGCCCCAGCTAAGACAATGCCTAATGGAGCCATGAGGGGTAGGGCCACCCCCTGAGGCCTCAGAATGGTAGAGCTACCAGCATGTAACTCCAGCCTGGGAGAGCCACATGCAGAAGACTCCAACCTGTGTGAACTGTAGCATCTGCTGCCACTAACGAAGCCATATCTGATTTAGATGATACTCTGGACTTTATTGATGCTGGAATGTGTTAAGACTCATGGGCTATTGGAATGGAGTGAATGTGTTTTGCATGTGAAACAGACATAAATTTGGGGGAGGGGGCAGGGGCTTAATGCCAATACTTAATCTGAATATGTCCCTCCAAAATTCATGCTGAAACCTTATCCCCAATGGGTGATATTAAGAGGTGGGGCTGCTGGGTTCTTGCCTGTAATCCCAGCTACTTGGGAGGCCAAAGCAGGACAATCACTCAGCTGGGAGTAGGCAACACCAGGGAGACCTTGTCTCCAAAAAGAGCAAAAGAGGTTGGGCCTTTGGGCCTTTGAGGAAGTGATTAAGTCATGAGGACTTCACCTTCATGAATAGGATTAGTGCCCTTATAAAAGAGGTTGAAGGGGGCTCTCCAGTCTCTTTCTGCCATGTTAGGATGCAGCAAGAAGGAACCATCTTTGAAGCAGAGAACAAGCCCTCAACAGGCACTGAATCTGCTGGTGCCTTGATTTTGGGCTTCCCAGTAGCCTCCAGAACAGTGAGCAGTAAGTGTCTGCTGGTTATGAATTACTCTAAGATATTTTGTTATCATAGCCCCAATGGACTCCTATACCCAGTTAGAGCCATTTCTTGCTTCTCCGCTTCTCTTTTGAACATTGTCCCCTCACCTTCAGTCCCTCATCCATGATTTTTAAAAGTTTTTGTTAGAGAATATTAGAAAATTCTTGGGTAAAAATCTCACCCATCCGTTTCTTACAGTCTTCTTTTTCTACTTGCACTTTGAACTTTACATGTCTCTTGGAAGCCAAATCTTCATGGTAGATAGAAATTTCAAGAGGCCTCATGAAAAAAGTTTTCATTTGTTTTCTGTGGTTATAGAAACTGGTTTAGCAGTAGTTGTTTTAGGGTGGGATACTTGCCCTTTTCTTACAAGTTATTTTATGGCTATATAGGTTATCTTATAGGTTATCATATATAGATATATAGCCTATTATTATACATGTAGTTGACCCTTGAGCAATGCAGGGTTAGGGGCACCAAGCCCCCATGCAATTGAAAATCTACGTGTAGCTGTTTTTTTTTGAGATTTTAGAGTCATACTCTGCTGTCCCAGGTAGAGTGCAGTGGCGATCATCACAGCTCACTGCAACCTCAAACTTATGGGCTCAAGTGATCCTCCAGTCTCAGACTCCCAAGTAGCTGGGATACAGGCGCACGCCACCACACTCAGCAAAAAAATTTTTTTTTTGTAGAGACAGGGTCTCGCTGTTGCCCAGGTTGGTCTCGAACTCCTGGGCTCAAGTGATCCTCCTGCTTCAGCCTCCCAAAGTGCTAGGATTACAGGCATGAGCCACCACACCCAGCCCATATATAACTTCTGACTCCCCAAAACCTTAACTACTAATAACTTACTGTTGACCAGCGCCTTAGTGATAACAATAAATACGTTTTGTATATTACGTATGTTATATACTGTATTCTTACGGCAAAGTAAGATGGAGAAAAGAAAATGTTCTTAAAATCACAGGGAAGAGAAAATATATTTACTATTCATTAAGTGGAAGTGGATCATCAAAAGCGTCTTCATCTTCATCATCTTCACATCGAAGTAGGCTGAGGAAGAGGAGGAAGAAGAGGGGTTGTTTTTGCTGTCTCAGGGGTGGCAGAGGCAGAAGAAAATCCGTGTATATAGGCACAGCCATGCAGTTCAAACCCTTGTTGTTCAAGGGTCAGCTGTTTAAGATAATCTCATTATCTCTCTTATTTTAGAAGATTAAAAACTGCATGCTTCTTGTAGTAAAACCAAAATTTTGTCAAATAATGAATCCTTCAATATAATCCTTTATAATTATGTAGATTTTTCCCCTTCAGAATACATACACTCTTGGCTTTTCTAACTGTAGATGGCAGCAGTACGTAAAGTATGTTGATTGAGGGCAGAAAAATCTTCCAAAGGATATTCAATTGCTATCTGATTTTCACAGCCTAGCCTATTATCAGAGAAACAATAATAACATTTAAATTAAGGATACCTGGATTTTTTGGTGAAAGGGACCTCTGAAATTTGAAATTCATTTTTCTTATATCAACCAAATATTAGAAGTATGTTTTTACCTCTAAATTTTAATTTGGAATTTCAAAATTAAGGTTCAGGGTTGTAAAGTGTGTCTGGCTCATCACCCATGTAAACTAATTTTCCTATATTCCATCATTAATCAAGTATTACTGACTTGCCTTTGATGTCATTATCCTGGTTTAGGCACTCCTGCATCTCACACACCCTTCACATTTGACTTTCTGATTCAAGTCTATCATAATCTCTCCAATTTGTTCATTTGGGAAATGTTTATTAATGAATTCCTATGTTCCATGCCCTGTGCTAAGAGAAAGGAGCAGAGTGTTGCTGATCACTCTCAGATGAGCAAAGAGTATCAACTGACAATCTGACAATGAAGATGAGAAAAGAAGAAAACGTAAACCAGAACATAGCAATTCATTTCCAAAGTCATTCTCAGTAAAGATAACCGGTTTTTCTCTATGTCCTGTTTCCCTTCCACCTTTCCTTTTTTTTTTTTCTACAAAGCACTTTAAATCAGGTAAAACTAAGCATGTAATCTGCTAATAACATATAGAAAAAGAACTACTTAGTAATGATACTACACAAGTAATACAATATGTTTCAAGGGAAGTTGGAATGCTTAAATGGCTTTGTAGGCACTCCTGTTCTAGGAATAGAGTAGAACAGTGTCTAATCAAATACTCAAATTTTCCTTCTTAAGCTGCCAGTACCCAAGGTCAGTGTGATAGAGAACATTTGAATATGTGGTGTGTGATTGGTAGGAACTATGCCCTTTATATTATAAAGTATTTTATGGCCGGGCACAGTGGCTCACACCTGTAATCCTAGCACTCTGGGAGGCTGAGGCAGGAGGATTGCTTGAAGTCAGGAGTTCGAGACTAGCCTGAGCAAGAGTGAGACCCTGTCTCTACTAAAAATAGAAAGAAATTATCTGGACAACTGAAAATATATAGAAAAAAATTGGCCGAGCATGGTGGTGCGTGCCTGTAGTCCCAGCTATCTGGGAGGCTGAGGCAGGAGGATCGCTTGAGCCCAGGAGTTTGAGGTTGTTGTGAGCTAGGCTGAAGCCACGGCACTCTAGCCAGGCAAGAGAGCGAGACTCTGTCTCAAAAAAAATAAAAAATAAAAAATAAAGTATTTTATTACCGGATTTTATATAATCCTTTCCAACGTATCAATGAACGAAAGTACTTTTTTCCCATCATTTTAAAAGTTGAGTTTCTATCCCAATTAGTAAATGTTTATTGTGCCTTCCTATGTGTCCCCTATCACTGTGCTAGACCCTGCAGAGGTCATGGTTTAGCACGGCACTCTCTACCCTCAGTGATCCCGCACTGAAGTGGAGGTGGGGAGGTGGGGCCCGCTGTGCGGAGGAGTGGGAGGTACACACGTACTCAGAATGCAGGGCAGAGTTTGATGAGAGGTACAAATACATTGTCTAGTTTTGTTTTCTCATGAGGCAAGCTTCTGAATGCCTTATTAATACCCTTGGCATATTGTAGATAATCAGAACTCTTCAGGCATCTGTCAGTGTTATTGTCTTTTGTTTTTATTTTTTTTAACTATCGAATGGACTTGTTAAACCTATTTCCTAAGTGTTTGTAGATACTAACATCTCCCTAGCCCCGAACTGGCATAATGTCCAACATAAACAGAATAAAGTTCTTAAATACTTAGTAAATGAATAAATGTTGGCTACACTTTAATAACTAAGTCTGAACTATTTTTATACTTCAGGGTCTAATTGTTTGACTTTTTCCTTCAAATGCAAATAAAGAACTTGAAATGCTTATTATAATCCTTCTCTTTTGTTCTGTAGGGAGCAAGTTAGCAACTAACTTAATGACTCAACTTAGAACCTAGCTGCAGAAACAGGTTTCATTTGATCAGGGAGACGAAAATTAACTAGCATTTTGTCTTGCATATCGCAGTAGAAATATAATTATTTCTTTGTTTTAGGACTTGTTTAACAATTATATGTAGTCCATGTAGATGTTTTTATCTCTTAATTGGGACTTAAAATCATACTTTTATGAAAATGTTCAAAACTTTGCAAAAATGGAACTCCTGTGTATCCAGCAACTGCTTCAACAATATAGAGCCATATAGAGCCAATCTTATTTCATTAATATCCCCACTCACTGGAGTATGCCCTTAATTTTTTTGATGAAAATATTTTTAAAGCTATTACTAGACAGCTAATTTTTTTGTATTATTATAAACATCTTTGGGAAAAAAAATTTTCTTTTTACCAGTGAAAATTATAAGACCTGGAAAGCAATTCGGTAACAGATATAAAGGAGCCTTTTTAAAAAAATTCCATATCCGTGGTTCCATTAATTCCCCTTCTGGAATCTAGCCTTAGTAAATAGAAATTAAGGCCAACATCATTGTACAAAAAATGTTTATCCCATCATTATTTACAATAGTGAATAATTAAAAATTTATATTTATCTGATAATAGACAATAATAAGTCCACACGGTGGAATGTTTTATGGTCTTTACAATGTCTTTAAAAAGTATTTAATAACATAAGGAAATGCTCTTTAAAAAAGGATAAAATTACATCTGTGTAATAGTCCAAATTATATAGTGTCTTTACGTATGTTCTGTAATGGACTATGAAGATCTGATTTGCTGTTAACCTGGTTCTGGTAAACAAGCTCTACTTCAGTTCTTTTTCTTAATCTCAAAGAAAGCTTTTCATTTTTCTGATTTTTAAAACATTGTCAGTTGCCAACTTAATCCTTCCAAATTGCTATTTACTTGCTGAAACCTGCATTGTGACCTCATGTCTGTATTCAGGATACTTGTGCTGTAAGATCCTAGGATATAAGTAAATCAACGGTATTGCTTATATTTTAAATGATTGTTGTTAAGTGCGTTTTAGGCAGCAAGCTTCCTTCATTGTATGTGGTTAGCATTCAACATTATTTTCTGCCTGTAGGCTTTTCTTAATGATTAAGAATATGATTTTCTTTGTTCTTAACTTTACAGATTATAAGCACACCACAGAGACTAACCAGTTCAGGAAGTGTTCTGATTGGGAGTCCATACACCCCTGCACCAGCAATGGTTACTCAGACACACATAGCAGAAGCTACTGGCTGGGTCCCCGGGTAAGACTGTTGCAAGTTACTATTTTAAAAACTTAAAAAAAAAAAAAAGTTCTGACCTCTTTTCTCACTGTCTTGTCTTCTGTTCTTGTTTTATTTTACTCTAGTTCTTAAAAACTAATGTTTTTCCTATAAAATCACCTATTATATTTCACTTTACATCTTAGAGTTATAAATCACCTATGGAACAACCATTTTTAAACATGGAAAACCAGTACAATAACTTATAACTTATTCTCTGACTTTTTTCAACTCTGAAATATTACTTTTTATGATTACAACACTTAGCTGCTTTGAAGATATAAAAACTATTATTTTATGTTGTTTTAACACACATAAGAAAGGAGTTCCATATTGAGTGTTGGTTATACTCAGAATTTCCCCTATGAATTCTTATTTCCTTAAAAACCAGACAAGGAACTAGGAAAAAGAGACCAAATATATTAAAATTTTTATGAAATTTTCCCTTGATTCTTTTTAAACACTGAGCAATTAAACCGATGTCCCTTCTGTGTTACTCATTTGCTACTTTTATTATCAAACCTTTATGTATTTCATCTTTGCCTATAAAATATCCTTACCTAACCTTTCTCCACTCCTTATCATTTTAGCACTCATCCTTCCATAAAAGAAAAAGAAATACTGAGATAAATGACTCAAAACCCCATTTTGTCACGTTAGAAGTTTTGTTACTTTTAGAAGTTATATACATGGTGGCATATTACACTGGAGATTCTATCATATGTGAGTTTTAGCAAGCAGATAGTAAATCTTAGTTGGTTAAGACTCTCTTTGCTTCAAGGATGTTAAGTGAATTAATGAATAACAATCCTGGCAAAGTGCTTTAAGGCATATACATATTAATGTACCTATATACATGCATGCATACACACATATATAAAGACATTTTCTATATACATACTTTTCCATTATCAAATGAGATGAAATGACAGAATTACCTGTATTTTCATAACCTTATTTCAATCCTTACGACAATGCTCATGTAGATCTAAAAGCTACTTGGGTCTCTGCATAGCCTTGAAAGATGATAATGTGAAAGCTAAGTGTTGGCCCCTTTGGAGATGTCCAGCGTTTGGATATTTTCAGCCCCAACTGTGCTTTGTGTCGGGGATGGCAAGATTGTCTAGTGTTTACATAGTCAGTAATTACAAAGTGAATAAAACATTTCTGTCTTCTTATTTGTAAATCTGCAATGTTTTCCTCCCTAAATATTCATTGAGCTCATTTCAATCCATGATTATTATGTTAGAATGTCTCGGTCCCATGATAAAATTAAGTTTTTATTTTATGTGTATATCTTTTATATTTGTTAGTTTTTTTGTCTTTGGATATATTCAGTGTAAAATTAGACAAGTTATAATAAATTATTCATGAAATAAAGTTGTGTTTATGTATGTGTTGTTTTTATGCTATTTTTTCTTTTTAGTGATAGAAAACGGGCTAGAGAATTTATAGACTCTGATTTTTCAGAAAGGTGAGTATAAATATTTCGTTTGGGAGATTTTGTTGTATACAGGGGTTTGGTGCCCATAGTCTACTCTAGTTTAAGTAATGAGATGTTTTTCTTCACATAACTTTTAACTTCATTCAGTTTTTGCCATTGTTTCATTCTGCATCAAGTATTTCGGTTCACTTATAATATTTATATGGTTTCAGTAGAAATTATCCTGTGAGCAGACTGGTTTTTGGTAGTATGTCATTTAGTCCCCTCCCTTCTTTGGGGAGATAAAGTGTTCTACCAAAATGAATGCTCCACATTACCCTAATATGCCCAAACTTTTAAACAAGTTTTATTGAAAGCATTTATAGATCATAGTAAACTCTCACTCGTTTCTTAATATATTCTGTATGATACCACCTTTCCATAGAATAGTAGGACAGTGGTTCTTCATTCTGGGTGTACATCAGAATCCCTTGTAGTCTGGTAAATAAAATATAAATGCCTACCACTCAGAAACTCCAGGTTCGGAGCTATCAACTTAGGGCCATTATTCCATGCAAGCCACTGCACTAGGTGCCGTACTAATATTGCACTATGTTAACTAAGACTCATAGTCTCAGCAGCAATTGAACTCCGTAAGATTGTCACTACGGTAGTGCCCCTTTATCCATGGGGGATACGTTCCAAGACCTCCAGTGGATGCCTGAAACTGCAGATAGTACTGAGTGTAATATATATGACTGTTTTTTCCTGTATGTACATATCTGTGATAAAGTTTAATTTATAAATTAGGTACAGTAAGAGATTAGCAACAATAACTAAGAATAAAATAGAATAATTATAACAATATGCTATAATAAAAATTCTTTAAAACTTATGAGGCCAGGTGTGGTATCTCATGCCTATAATCCCAACACCTGAGGAGGCTGAGGCAGGAGGATGGCTTGAGGCCAAGAGTTCAAGACCAGCCTGGGCAACATAGCAAGACCACCACCCCTTACAAAAAATTAAAAAAAACAATTAGCCAGGCATGGTGGTATAGGCCTATAGTCCTAGCTACTTGGAAGGCTAAGGCTGGAGGATTGTTTGAGCTTAGGAGTTCGAGGCTGCTATGATCCAGCTATGATTTAGCCAGTGTACTCTAGCCTGGGCCACAGAGTGAGACCCTGTGTATTAACAACAACAGAAAACTTATGAATTGTTCTGGAATTTTCTATCGTATACATTTGGACTTCAGTTGACTGTGGGTAGTTGAAACTGCAGGTAAGGGATCTACTATAGTATTTTCAATAAAACCTTGCCAGGTATGCTTTTTAAACTTATTTTCGATTCTAAGATTTTTTAACTCCTTTTTTTATGGTGTTTTAGTCCCGTCCTCCTGTTAAGTCATCTGCTCTTAATATATTGTAATTTTCTGTCTTCTGTATTTTCTAATTTGCTATCTCTGATTTGCTATGCACTGAAAAACTAGATGGTCAGATGTGTTAGAATTCAGTCTAAAATGAAAGTGAGCCAGGTGTGGTGGTATGCACCTGTAGTCCCAGCTACTCAGGAGGCTGAGGCAGGAGGATCACTTGAGCCCAGGAGTTTGAGCTATGATAGCACCACTGCACTCCAGCCTGGGTGACAGAGCGAGACCTTGTCTCTAAAAAAATTTAGAAAATTAAAAATAAAAATAAAATGAACATGAATAGGCTCTGAGGGAGGACCTTGGGACTATGTATAAAGGATGTGTAGTTTTTTTGCACTGATACTAGTGCTACTTCAGTTTCTTGGTGGCTTTTCTTGCTTGCTTCTTGGTTCTTAACTGTTTTGAAGAGATAAAATCACATCTAAGGAACTGCTCTATCATAGAAATATATGGGGAAATATTCTTTTCTCTCTAACGGAAAGACCTCTTTCTGACTCTCAGACTGGTCCTTCTTGGTATTTATCCTTGGAAAGGGCAATAGAATAAGTTCTTACAGATGGATTTAGCAATGTTTAAGGCCTTAAAAATGGAACTATTTATCAGTTATGTTTGGTGGCACCTATGTACTGCCAACAGTATAAAAAAACAAGATTCTCTTTACTCTCTTTGACAAGATCACACATAAAATTGCTAGATTAAATTTTTTAGTATAGCCATTGGTTCAACTTTCCCTTTCTACATTTGGTTCAATGGCTTTTTTCCCCAGCACTTTTTACTGTTCTCTTTTTATTTTTTAATATGACTTTTCCGTAATGTATCTCTCCCCATCAAACCACAAAATTTGCTACATGTGTTTTTCTTTATTCCTGTTCTGTCCTAAAGATTTAGCACAGTGGTGTTTAATTCTACCTTTATGCTCATTTAATCTTAGTATTTTTTTTATTTGTTAGAATACGGTTAAAACTCAGTTTGTGTACAATAAACTAATCATTTATAATAAACAAATGTATAATAAGCTGTGATAATCAAAATCAGTATAATTAAAATCTATATACTGCTTCAGTTTTGTTTGTCAGGTCATTTACTCATTCAACAAATATATTTTGAATATCTGTGAAGTGTTGGTAGGTTCTAGGCATTGGCGGGCATAGTAAACAAGATAAGTCTCTGCCCCTAAAGAACTCACATTGAGTGGGGGGCAATAAACAAATAGTAATTTTAAATTGTAGTGGATGTAATGCAAGAAAATAAGAAGGGTGATTTGTAGAAAGTATTGGAGGATAGTTGCTGCCTTTGGTCTCTCTAAGGAGGTGACTTTTGAATGCCAAGAAACCGAGTATGTAAATGGCCAGAGGTGAGGTGGGGGCCTCGAGTTCTAGGCAGAGGGAAGGGTGAATGCAAAGCTCCTAAATGAGGAACCAAGGTGATGTATTTGGGGATTGGAGATAATGAGAAATGCAAAAAGTGTGAGATGAGATGCGGCTAGAGGAACAGACAGGCCAAATCACCATGGCCTTGTCATCGTGGTAGGGAATTTGGTTTTTGTTTTTTGTGCTTTTTTTTCGAAAGAGACTCTTGATCTGTCACCTGGGCTAGAGTGCTGTGACATTAGCCTAGCTCACTGCAACCTCAAACTCCTGGGCTCAAGTGATCCTCCTGCCTCAGCCTCCCAAGTAGCTGGGGCTACAGGCACACACCACCACGCCTGGCTAATTTTTTCTATTTTTGGTAGAGACAGGGTCTCGCTCTTGCTCAGGCTGGTCTGGGAATCCTGACTTCAAGCAATCCTCCCACTTCAGCCTTCCAGAGTGCTAGGATTATAGACGTGAGCCACCACGCCTGGCCCAGTATCCCTTTTTATATAAAGTATGTTACAATATTTCTTTTATTACCAGTAAATGAAATTGCAGATAAAAATATAACTTACCAGCACACTTAAATTTTTTTAAAAAGTCTAATATTATAACTGTATAGAAAGGAAAAACAAAAGGAGAGTAGTTCTAAGTAGAAACACATAAATGTGGTCAATGCGCTAGTGCTGGTCCAGAGCTCTTTGTTATCAGTCCACGATAAATACAGAAATTGAGGTTCACTCAGGGTGGGGAACCTGTGGCCTTAGGGCCATATGTGGCCCTTCAGATCCCCAAGTGTGGCCCCTTGACAGAATCCAAACTTTACACAACAAATTGGTCAAAAGGCCACACTCAAAGATCCAGAAGGCCACAGGTTCCCTAGATTGTGACGTATTAACAGCTTTATTGAGATAAAATTTACATACCATACAGTTCATTGATTTAAATTGTACAATTCAGTGGCTGTAGGTATATTCACAGAACTGTGCAGCCATCACCACCATCAATTTTAGAACATTTTCGTCACCCCTGAAAAGAAACTCTGCATCCCTTAGCTATCATCTCCACCTCCCCCCCAGCCTTAGGCAACCACTAATCTACTTTCTGTTTCTAGATTTACTTACTCTGGACATTTCACTTAAATGGAAACATACAATATGTGGTAGTTGGTGACTGGATTCTTTCATTTAGCATATTTTTAAGGTTCATCTATGTTGTGGCATGTATCAGTAATTCATTTCTTTTTATTCCTGAATAATATTCCATTGTATGGATATACCATATTTTACTTATTTGTTCATTAACTGATGGACATTTGAGTTGTTTCCACTTTTTGCCTATTATAAATGATACCGCTATGAACATTTGTTAAGTTTTGGTATGGGCGTAAGTTTCATTTCTCTTGGGTGTGTACTAGGAGTGGAATTGCAGGGTTGTGTAGATACTCTTTGTTTAGCCTTTGGAGTAACTGCCAGACTGTTTTCCAAAGTGGCTATACAATTTTACATTCCCACCAGCAGTATATGAGGGTTCCAATTTCTCCACATTTTCGCTAACACTAATAAGAAAGATGGATTCTTTCTTATTATAGCCATCCATGTGGTTGTGAAATGATATCTCATTGTGGTTTTGATTTGCATTTCCCTAATGGCTAATGATGTTGAGCATTTTCTCATGTGCTTATTGGCAATTTGTGTATCTTCTTTTGAAGAATGTCTATTCGGATCCCTTGGATTTTCTTTGATTACTGAGTTACAAGAGTTCTTCATATATTCTAGATATAAATCCTTATTGGATACATGATTTGCAGAGTTTTTGTCCTATCTGTGGATTGACCTTTTACCTTCTTTTTTTGAGTGGGGAAGTAAATTGTAATTTTTTCATTGGAAAACAAGTAAATAACTTGGAATGGATTTGAGGCAAATTGTGCCATAAGCAGATTTTCTTTAAGTGGCTAAACAAAGTTTAAAAAGCAAGTAACAATAAAAGAAAATATTTCTGGTACAAGACCAACAGTACAAAAAAATAGTGTTGAGTACCTGGATAATACACCCATTTTGCAGTAGTGCAACTTTTGAGTACATATTGTTGATTGTCCATAGTCCATGCGGAGTTACGACTCCACACTGCAACAACATGCTGACATTTCCTAAAGAAAACTACTTTAAGAAAAGGCAAAACTCAGATGTTCCCTCACTGACCAACTTCTCTAAGTCTAGATTTGCAGAAAGGCTTAGATATATCCATAGTAAGCCACATGCAACATGTTTCTTGATCAATTCTCTGAAAGGTTTCAGGACAATGACAGTAAGATAAGGGAAGAAAGCATGAAGGAATGAAGTCCTATTTACTATACATGCATATTTTTTTGACAGTAGGGAGAAACCTTTTACAGATAAGTTACAAAGAAAAGGCAAACAGTTTTATATAAGAAATTTAACACATTCTGTACAATGTCTTCACTTTGCTGTCATCATTTGTACAAACTCTTCATAGTTTAATTTACTTGACCGTCACCATCATATCTGCTTCCCTGATCATTTCATCAGCCTCTTCATCTGTTAACTTCTCTCCAAGGTTTGTCATGACATGGCGAAGCTCTGCTGCACTATAATAGACATTGCCATCCTTATCAAACACCTGGAATGCTTCTCTAATTTCTTCTTCGCTGTCTGCATCTTTCATTTTTCTTGCCATCATGGTCAGAAGTCCAGGGAAGTCAATTGTGCCGTTACCACTGTCAGCATCTACTTCATTAATCGTGTCCTGTAACTGCTTCTGTGGGATTCTGCCCAAGAGACCTCATTACAGTTCCCAGTTCCTTTGTTGTTATAGTTCCATCACCATCCTTGTCAAATAGTGAAAAAGCTTCTTTGAACTCTGCAGCCTGCTCTTCAGCCAGTTGGTCAGCCATGCTGCAAGCGCTACCGGTTTCCGAGATGCAACCACACAGAAACGGCTCCCAACTCCACTCAAGAGACCCTTTCACCTACTTGATGGTGTCCTTTGAGGCACGAAAAGTTTTAATTTTGATAATGTTTATTTTTTTCTTGTATTATGCTTTTGATACCATATATCCAAAATACCATTGCCTTCTCCAAGGTCATGAAGTTTTACACCTATTTTTTCTTCTAGGAGTTTTATAGTTTTAGCTCTTATGTTTAAGCCTTTGATCCATTTTGAGTTAATTTTTATAGCATGTGACATTTGAAGGTTAATTTGTCAAATGTAACCCAAAAGCATATAAAAAATCTATAAAGAAAAAATTGGCATTTTTGACAGTTACTTTTACAACATTGTTTTACAATCATTTAAATTTTTCGAACGAGCTTGGTTTTAAGTTTATTATTTAAAATTATTATTGAGAGCTAAATTAGAAAGTAAACTTTATTTTATATTTTATTTTTTTTATGTTTGAGACAGAGTCTCACTCTGTCACCCTGGTAGAGTGCAGTGGTATCATCATAGCTCACAGCAACCTCAAATTCCTGGGCTCAAGCGATCCTCCTGCCTCAGCCTCCCGAGTAGCTGGGACTACAGGTGTATACCACCACACCTGGCTAATTTTTTTATTTTTAGTAGAGACAGGCTCTTGCTTTTCCTTGGGCTGGTCTTGAGCTCCTGAGCTCAAGCAATCTTCCTGCATTGGCCTCCCAGAGTGCTAGGATTATAGACGTGAGCCACTGTCCCTGGCCTATTATTTTTTTTAACCCTCATTTTCAATGGTGAAATAACCATCTCTGTACTGTTTTTGTCAAGAAAAGGCATACTTTTTCTGAATATGGCAACAGTAGTGGTTAACCAAATGTGACAATGGAAGTGATTTAAAGAATGAAGAACAACAGAATTTGTATTAGTTTTGCTCAGAAACGTGATCTGTCTTATTGAGTTGGGTTTTTTTTGAGACATAATTGATGATGAAATGCTAAAACCACAGCATCTTTTTTTGCAGACCTATACTGGCTAATGAAGCCATGAAAGCATCAAAACTTAAGCATAAAAGACAACAAACATAAGTAAGTTCAAAGCCAAAAGAACCACTGAGAAATAATAACTTCTGCAATTATCACTACAGTCCATTTCTGGAACTTTTTCATTGTCCCATACCGAAACTCTGTTCCCATAAATCAACAATTCCCCGTTCCCTTACATCCCCCATCCCAGTAACCACCGTTCTACTTTCTGACTATGTGAATTTGACTATTCTAGGTACTTCATATAAGTGGAATCATACAACATTTATCCTTTTATATCCGGCTTATGTCATTTATCATGTCTTCAGAGTTTATCTGTGGTGTAGCATGTATCAGAATTTCATTCTTTTTTTAAGGCTAAATAATACTCCATTATATGCCACATTTTATTTATTCATCATCCATTGATGGACATTTGGGTTGCTTCCACATATTTTAACTGTTGTGAGTAATGCTGCTGTGAACGTGGTGTACTAATATCTGTTTGAGTTCCTGCTTTTAATTCTTTTATGTATATAACTAGAAGTGGAATTGCTGGTTCATATGGTAATTCTATATTTAGTTTGTTGGGCAACTGCCATATTGTTGTTCACAATGCTACACCATTTTGTATTCCCATCAGTGCACAATGGTTTCAATTTCTCCACATCCTCACCAACATTTCCTGTTTTCTGTTTTTTGGTAATAACCATCCTAATGGGTATGAAGTGGCATCTTATTGTGGTTTTGATTTACATTTCCCTAATGATTAGTGATGTTTAGCATCTTTTCATGTGCTTATTGGCCATTTGTATATTTTCATTGGAGAAATGGCTATTCAAGTCTTTTGCCCATTTTTGAATTGGGTTGTCTGTTTTTGTTGTTGAGTTATAATTCTTTATATATCCTTTTGCCTTTTAATATTCTTTTATTAGGGGCATTGGTTGCTTAGCCTTCAAAGAAGTGGCTTACTGGATTCGTTTCAGGACCATCTGTGTATCGCAGATGTTGACTATTCTAGCCTCCTTTGTTGAATTTTAATGTAGATATTGATTGAGCTTTGGCATGATTCTCTGTTAGCCTTCCAAAGAACAAGCTTAATTTCTTGATTCAGCTATTATTGAGTATTGCTGTTCAGTTTTGTATTGTTTATGAAAATTCAGGAAGCTCATAAAGGGGATAAAATCACCCATATGTACCATATGTTTAGTATGTGCTCTACCATTTAATCCTCACAACAACCTGTGAGATGGGTATTTTTATATCCCTATTTTTCAGATGCATGACTGTGGATCAGAGTTAAATGACGTGAACTGCTCAAAATATATAGCTGACAAATAGTTTACCAATGTTGATATTTAACCAAGTTTTCTTCAAGTTTATTATCAGTTCATGCACTGAACTAATTTTATGAAACTCTAACATGTAGGCTTGCATCTGTGTTTCAAGAGTATAGCCATCAGCATTTAGTAGTTGTTAAAAGTCTAGTTCGGGGTGGGAAACCTTTTCATGTTGGAAGGCCACATTAATTTAGCTGTAATTAAATAAGGCTGCATTCAAGAAACTTCAATTAGCTATACTTTAAAATGTACACTATTGTTTAAAAATCTAAATACTGTGTACTTAATTTCAAAAAATGAAAACTATTTGGTAATTTTAAAGTTAACCTTTTAATGACTTTGTTTTGTCTGCCTTTTGTTGGAAAGCATTTGAGTATTTGGTTGCAGCATGGAGACCCGCAGTTTCAGTTGATCCTCTAGATGGGTATCAGTCATTTGTGACCTTAAGGATGTCTTGATTTGGGTTAGGTAGGAGAATGTAATAGATTCGCAGCAATAAGTGGTTGAAAAACAAGAAAGCATTTCTAGGGTATGTTGCATTTTTCCATACATCAATTGAAACTTTCTTAGTATTAAACAGTGACTTTAAAATGTCCTATACTGAGAGTTCAATCAATTCCATCTGTAGTTCTTTAGGTGCCTTGGTGATGTCAACGAGGTGGGGCTGAAATGCTAATTTGAGTGTGATGTGATGATTCTCAAAGTCAGTGAACCTTTCATTGTATTCTCCAGTTAATAGGTCTATGTGTATTCTTCATATGATTCTCATATATCATCCTGGTCATCAGTGACCTTTGTTAACTGGGGAAAATGTTCATCTGAAATTTCCTTTTGAAGAAGTGTTTTGAAAAAAGATAGTTTTTTCCCCGAAATGCTTGGGTTTTTTGCCACATGTCATATATACACCTAGTTTTACCCTACAAAGAAATATTCAAATCATTTTGATTTGACATGATATCACACAGAAATGCTGCATTCCTGTAGAAATCTTTCAATAATTCACATTGCTGATTCTGTTCTTCATAAAATTTATCTGTTCTCACAGAGATAAAATTTTGGCTGACACCATCCCTGTGATAGCCAACGCACTTTGGAATGATATGGCAAATCCACACTGAATACTTCATCCTTCAACTTTAATATGTTACAAAACTGACAATGCTGTGTTGTATTTGTATGAACATAGTTAATAGTACTTACAACTTGTTGCAAAGTGGCACTTAAAATAGTACCTTTAGCACAGAGATTTTGCTGATGCAAGATAGGATGAAGAGAAATGATAACATCTGGACCTGTTAATACTTTTTTTATCTGTGCAATAAACCCTTCATGTTTTCCTGTCATGGAAGGTACACCGACTGTACATACACTCATAAATTTACCAAATCCAGTCCAACTTCATGACATTTATCTTGAAAGTCATCAAAGATATCTATTCCCTGTGTTCTGTTCATATGAGTACCCAAAGTGAGTAACTCTTTATAGCAGAGAAAATCTCCTGTTATGACCCAAATGAAGTTTTAAAAGTGGTGGATCAGTAGTATCAGTTGATTCATCCAAAGAGATTGAATAATATATGTTTTCCTTTCGAAGTATTGCATGAAGTTGTTGTGTTAAGTTGAAGGCTAATTTATGCTGCCCATCAGTTATGGTTCTCCTTGCAAGAGGGAGTTGTTTATACTTTGAAACGTTATTGGAGTCTAAGCATGCTACCACTTTGACAATGCATTCTTTCACAATTTCTACATCACTGAAGGGCTTCCCTTTTTTCCCCCCGAGTATCTAAGCTACTTTATAGGTTGCTTCAGTGGCATTATTTCCCAGTCATGTTGCTGCTTGAAAGAATTGTCTTTGGTTTTGCTTTTCACCTTTTGATTTCTGCAATACTATCTTTCATGCCTCTCCCTCTAATTTAAAATATTTGTGGTCTTGGCCGGGTGCGGTGGCTCATGCTTGTAATCCTAGCACTCTGGGAGGCTGAGGCGGGCGGATTGTTTGAGCTCAGGGGTTCGAGACCAGCCTGAGCAAGAGCGAGACCCCATTTCTACTAAAAATAGAAAGAAATTAATCGGACAACTAAAACTATGTAGAAAAAAATTAGCCGGGCATGGTGGCGCATGCCTGTAGTCCCAGCTATGCGGGAGCTGAGGCAGAAGGATTGCCTGAGCCCAGGAGTTTGATGGTGCTGTGAGCTAGGCTGACGCCACAGCACTCTAGCCTGGGCAAAAGAGTGAGACTCTGTCTCAAAAAAAAAAAAAAAAAAAGTATTTGTGGTCCTTATAAGTGTTATAATACTAA
>RJWJ010014590.1:0-37636 GCA_004363605.1 Indri indri | reverse complement strand
TGCCCCTAAATCAGTTGGAGGACCTGGGCCCCAGGTGTCAGTATTTAATGCACCCCAGGTGATTTTAATGTGAAACCAGGTTTAAGAACCATTGAATTAGAGCAATAACATTCATTACGTCATCTTCTCTTATTCTGGGCTCTATGCGTTCAAACCTACTTTGAACTTTTGAACTAAAAAATATCCAATAAACTTGTATATATCTAGAACAATTAAAAATTGTGGAATAATTCTGTTTAATTTTATTTCTCATTTTCATTTATTAATTTTTCATTCAATAAGAACGTATTAAGTATCTACTCTTTTCCACACACTAGGCTTGAATAGATAGTTACAGTGAGAATGGCTTAGTTAATTTGCCTTTCAATTTGTTGACCTAGACTGAATTTATGCTACTTTAATAGCTACCACCTATTGAACATTTACCTGTGTGGCAGACTTTGTGCCAGTCATGCTTCAGGGCTTTCGCAGTTTGTTCTTACACATAGTAACATACTATTACACACACACACACACACACACACACACATACACATGCTTATCCTCTACACAATACAAATACAAATGATGATACTGAGGCTTGATGGGGTTAACAACTTCTCCCTGGTTCCACAATTAATAATTCATAGAAGCCAGAATTTGAACCAAGATTCCAGAGCCAAACTCTCTACCACTCTGCTAACCTGCCTTAGCATGTGATAAAATCTAATGCATACTGAATATAATGTAACATTTTTAATGATATAAAGCACTTTAGGTTCATATGGTGCTTCAGATTCACCTCTGAACAACAATTATCCTTATTCATAGAAAGATCATATATTCTATTCCTACTGTCTTGGCAAATATTAACATATTAATAGACACGCTTTTGTACTCAAAAGTATCTTGGTTTAGGCAAGAGGTTATTTAGTCACTTAATTTTAAAAGATTATAGCCAAGTACAGTGCCAGTAGACTCTGGACACTCAAATTTTGTCTTGTTGTTTAACAAATAAAGGAGTGATGGTGAGGATAAGAACTTATGATCTGCCATTCTGCCTGTGGCTTGGAAAGTTCTTTGTGTTTAAGGAAAGTTACCCACAGCAGTGTTTTTCTTTATCATGAGTTCTTCTTAAAACTTCAGCATAAGAACGTTCTAAATACTTGAATATTCAGAACAATAAGGCTTTACAATTAATGTGGAAAAGTTGCCTTAGGTATTATGACTGCCTCAGTTTGTCAGTGAGGCAGTCATAATATTGAGGAGCATTCAATTTCAATCAAGGCTACTTTGGAAGCTTTTTGCCCTCTAATTATACTTACTCTATTCTTAGAGTTTTTCCATGTGAGACAAGGGATTTATTTATTAATTATTTTATTTTAATTAATTAATTTATTGATTGATTTTTGAGCTAGAGTCTTGCTCTGTCACCCCGGGTAGAGTACAGTGTCATCATCATAGCTCACTACAACCTCAAACTCCTGGCCTCAAGCAATTCTCCTGCCTCAGCAGCCTGAGTCTCTGGGACTACAGACATAAACCACCATGTCCAGTTAATTTTTATATTTTCTGTAGAGACAGGGCCTCACTCTTGCTCAGGCTGGTCTCAAACTCCTGGCCTCAAGCAATCCTCCCACCTCAGCCTCCCAGAGTGCTAGGATTACAGGCGTGAGTGACCATGCCTGGCCAAGGGATTTAAATACACACCTTTTTCTTGTGTAGTAGCCAAAGAAACAACACAGTAGAGAAAGACGTTTTTTCATTCACCTGCAGCCTTTTGTCCTGACCGTGTCTCATACCTTCATTGTGTTGTGAGATGTGGCTAGGTGTCAGAATGTAAGCTCACCACCACAAACTGGAGAGATTTGCTGTTGATTGTTCCAATCATTTCCCGTAACTCATCCTACACGCCATTAGACCATTTATAAAAGGATCATGAAAAACCACCATTGATGTATTTTTTAAATTATAAGTAGGCCAAAGTTCAGGTGAAAGTGTGTGTGTCTATGCTTACTCATGTTGCAAGTGTTTATTATGAGATGAAATGATGCACATTTTCAGAGTTCTAAGAGTGTCATTGATGCAAATGCCTTTCCCCACATTGCAATTCCTTCTCCAAAATTGTCCACACTCTTATTTGACTTACATTTTCTACTCTGTGACTACAGTTACGTGTATATTAAAAAGTAATAAAAAAAACGGTTCCCAATTGAAAAAATAATAAAGAAAGATATGTTTCTCTCGTCATTTCTGATTAGCTCTAATCTGGCTTTCCAGAAGGAAAGGACATGACATTGAACATTGAGTTTCTCTATTCAAAAAGCTGATCTTTAGTAGTGCTGAGGAAAAAATGATTCTTTTGATCTTGTATTTTAATCTTAAATTTTAATTTGCACCATAAAATTTTAATAACTGTCCTCTAGCTTTCAAAGCGAATAGAATTAAGTATTTTGCACACGCTGCATATTACATATGTAACTTCGGATTCTTTCGCATCTGCAAAAGCTTTGAAGACTGCTTATTAAATTAGTAATGACCACCAGTCAAGGGCTGTCAACCTTTTTGTACACTCATGAGCCTTGGTCACACATCAAAAATAGATGTCGAGCTCCTTTTTGTTCACAAGAATAATATAATGGTATGACCATTATTAAGAAACTCCATGTTTAACATAGAATTGTAAATAATCATATCTTGTACTTGTCCAAGTTCTGTGTATTACACACAAATGAATAAAGATATCAATCAATTGTTTATACTTTCCAAAAGGCTATTGATCAAGTTCTAACACTACAAATATAGGACCACTTCTAAGCAGCATGGCCATATCACTATTATCCAAAATAATAGCAAAGTTAATGTTCCCAAAATGGAAAGGCATTCATAAGCCAAGCCCATTTAGAAGTGGCATTTCACTTTCCATTTCACTTTTGTTTTATGTGAAGATTAGGATTTAAAACTAAAGAATATATTTTTTTAAGAAATCGCATTCAGTATCCCTTGAGCACATCTGAGAGAAGATGATTCTGAGTATATATACTTACAATTCAATTTGGAAGCAAACACTAAAAAGACACAAATATGCAATACAATTGGCAAACATTTTATATCTTTGTAAGACAGTACCTTTTTGTTCATTAGTTCACACAAGTAAGATGCACTGAGCACCTGCTATATGTTATGCTTTGCACTGGGAGCTGAGGAGATATAAAATGTTACACAGCAGGAGTTTTGTTCAGTAATCCACTGTTTATTAGGAAAGAGGAACATGGGACCAAACAGTCACATGAAAGTGTGGTATGTGAAAGAACGGAGGAAGAGCAATAGACCCAAAGAAAGGTGATAAAGCATTTCCTTCAAGAGGCAAGAAGCGTCAGTGAGGACCCAAACTTAGGGAGGAGCTCACCAGGCAGACAGTGGAGCAAGGACATTCGTTCCAGAGAGACCTCGAGTGATTAAAAACAAAAGAGCATGAATGTAAGGCCCTTTAAGGGATTTTTTAGTTATTTGGTATTTCTAGAGGACAGGTGGGAGAAATAGGAGAAGATGCTGGAGACAAAGTCAGAATGCTACTGTGTGTGTGTGTGTGTATGTGTGCATGCACACACATGAATATGGATAAGTTAGATTTTAGTTTCTGAGAATTAAAATGGTAGCATAAACTATTTGTGTATATTTAAAACATAACTATACAGGGGAAAAAGGGAGTGAGTAAGAGATTGCTATAACATTCTCTTCCCACCCTCAATGCCTCAACACCCCCTTCCCAAGACACATACAAGCAAACACGTAATTGACCCAGAACAGGGTATTCAATGACTGCAATCCAAATCTACTAGTGATCTGGTAAAACACAAATTACAACAGACTCAAATCTTTATTTTCATGTTGATTAATGCTAGTGATTGATTCAACAAATTACCTGATATACTTTGTTTATTGAGTTATAATTTATACATAATAAAATTAGATCTTCTTTATGTAAGATTGTATGAGTGAGAAAAACACACACAGTTGTATAACTACCACAACAGTCAAGCTACAGTACAGTTCCAACCCCCGCCCCCCCCCCCCAAAATTTGTTTGTGCTTCTTTGTAATCACTCCTTTCCCCACTATTCCTCAACTTCTAGCCAATGGCAATAACTGGTCTGTTTTCTGTCTTATAGTCTTGCCTTTCTAAAAATGTAGTATACATGGAATCATGCAGTCTGTAGTCACTTGAGTCTGGTTTCTTTCGTTTAGCTTAAAATATGTGAGATTTATCCACATGTGATATACATTCATATATACACACAGATATCAATAGTTCACAGATTTTAATTACTGAGTAGTGTTTCATTGTATTGATGCACCACACAGTTTGTTTATCGATTCACCAGTTAAAAGACATTGGGTTATTTCCAAGTTTTGTTAATTAATGAATCCACTATAAACGTTACATAAAAGTTTGAGGGCAAACATGGTTTTCATGGTTTTCCTCATTTAGGTGAGGATTTTGGAGTGGTATTACTGGGCCACACAGCAAGTATATTTTTAACTGCATAAGTAACTGCCAAACTATTTTCCAAGTCACTGCAACATTTTTTATCCCCACAAGTATGAGAATTCCAATTGTTCTGCATCTTCACCATCACCTGGTCTTGTCAGATTTGATTAAAACATTTTAACAGATATATAGTAACATACTGCAATTTTAATTTGCATTTCTCTTATGACTAATGATATTGAACATCTTTTTATGTCCTTTTTGCTATCCATCTATCTTCTTTGTTCAGAACTTCTGCCCATATCTTTAAATGAGCTGTTTTCTCTTTATGCATTTTGGGATTTTTTTCACATATTCTTAATAAAGTACCTTGTCAGTTATGTGTTTTGCAAAGATTTCTCCCAGCCCACAGATTTTCATTTCTTAATAGTGTCTTTCACAAAGCAGAAGTTTTAATTTTGATGAAGTCTAACTAACCATTTTTCTTTTTTATTGTGTGTTTATGTCATATCTAAGAAATATTTGTCTAACCCAAGATCACAAAGATTTTCCCCTATATTTTCTTCTCAAAGTTTTATAATTTGGGGTTTTACATTTAAATCTCAGAACCATTTTGAGTTATTTCTATATAAGATGTAAAGTATGGACCTAGGTTTTATGTATTTATTTGCACATAGATACCCCATTATTCTAGCACCAGATTTTATTTTATTTTTTTAAATTTTATTTATTTATTTTTTATTTCAGCATATTACAGGGGTACAAATGTTCAGGTTATATATATTGCCTTTGCTCCACCTGAGTCAGAGATTCAAGCGTGTCCATCCCCCAGATGATGCACACTGCACCATTAGGTGTGTCTATACCCACCCCCTCCTCCCCCCTCTCACCTGCCCTACACCTGATGAATGTTACTACAATATGTGCACTTAAGTGTTGATCAGTTAAGTCATTTAATACCAATTTGACAGTGAGTACATGTGGTGCTTGTTTTTCCATTCTTGGAATACTTCACTTAGTAGAACGGGCACCAGTTCTATCCAGGATAATACAAGAAGTGCTAGATCACCATTGTTTCTGTGGCTGAGTAGAACACCATGGTATACATATACCACATTTTCTTAATCCACTCATGTATTGATTGGCACTTGGGTTGTTTCCACATCTTTGCAATTGTGAATTGTCCAGCACCATATTTTGAAAAGACTCTTCTTTCTCCATTGAATTTCCTTTGCACTTCCGTCTAAAATTAATTTGACCATTTTTGGACTTATCGGTATACTTTTTTAAGTGAAACTAAGAAAACGATGATACTTACTGATACTGAAGTTCTACAAAGCAAGCTACCTAAAATATACATGGAGAATACAAAGCCCAAATAGATACTTGAGGAGATAGAAAGAACACTGGGTCTCTAAAATTATGAGATGCCTAGGTGCTAACACAGAGCCAACCTGTTTGCTAAACTGCTGTTTCCAAGCATCTGGACCACCTCTGTTTATTAGAAATATCAGATTGGACTCTTTTTTTATGGATTCACCGACTTAAATTGAAGCTGACACATTACCCAAGAAAGCAGTGGACAAGAGGATTTGACTCATGGTAGGCAGATCTCTTAGGAGCCAGCAAGTGCCTGAGTACCATAAGATGAACCAAGAATATAGAGTTTCGTAGCTCTGTGCACAGATCTTGCAAGGTGGTTTTTTCTTTCTCCTGACTCACTTTACACATACCTGTAGCACAGTCTCTCAAAGAGCACTTAACTGAAAGAAAGTTTTCAGATTTAAACCCTCTATTCTTAAGCAACAGTTTTTGATAGTTTTGTCCACATCCAAATCCCCAGCCAACTTCTATCTGCACGCTATGTTATTTTGTATGGCTAAGGACATAATTCACATAAAAGTCATCTCCCTCTTTCACAGGCTGTAATTCTCCTTTAATTAGATTGTAATTAAAACCAAATAAGGAAACATGCAGATGAATAACTTTATAAGTTTCTCTTTCTCCTGGAAAATGGTTATTTTTTCTTTATTAATCAAGCCTAAAATAGATTCAGAAAATGGTTTTGTGCATTTTGATTATAAACCACTTTCATGTGTATGTGTGTATATGTGCGGGTGTGTGTCTTTTCCCCTGAAAGACTCACACAGAGAGCATTTTAATTTTCCATGGTATTGCTATTTTGACCTCTGAGACCTTGCAAAGTAAAGTATTTATGATCCTAGGCTTTTTTATGGTATTGTTTCAATATTTTTGTAACATTTGTATTTCTTGCTGATGTTTTTGGCATTAAAAATCACTCAAGCTGTGCTGAAATATAATGGTATTCACTGAACCATACCATGGAAGGATAATTCAGTTCAGTGAGGTTATTCTAGCTCATCATGTACACAAAGGATTGAAAGAAATTGTAGAAGATTCTCAGTACTCTACATAGGCAGCATTGAGTCTTCCCCCACCCTGCTTTCTAATAACTTGACATAGAAAAACCTCCACTTGAATATAGAAATATTTAGTTTTAAGTCTTTAGAGCAAACCAAAGGGAAAATACAATGGCCCAAGGTATAATGAAGCAACGTACTGGTGAACAGTTGCTCTGGATCACTAATTTTCTTTACCTGTAATGCAGACAAAAATCAGATTTTACAAATAGTGAGCTTTCCTTCTCAATTTCAGCATATCCCCATGCAAGCTCATAAGATGATGTGGTCCTAAACTTCATTACAGTAGTGAAATGCACTATTACAAATATAAATCAGGGATAAGTTTATTCCACATATTTAAGTTGTCCATAACTATGAGTATCTTGATATCTGAGTTTGACTGCCATGCTTGTGCCATTTTCTATTTATTTTTAAATATCTGGCCCAAGAATAGATCGGTGAAGAGCCTTTCTGTTTCTTCTAATACTCACCCTGAGATGAAAATTGCAAGATCATCAAATATTATTTAACCTTGTGTATTTGATTGGATAACCATTCAAGTTTGGCCTTGATTATACCACATAAACACCTAAGGGATGAAGTACAAAAGCTGATTGGTCAAAGAACTGATAATTACATGCTTAAAGGAGATATATATACATATGTGTATGTGTATGTGTGTGTATGATATACATGTATTTTCTTGAATTACACAGGACAAATATGTTTTAAACTAGAAATGACTGAGACCTTAAGTTTAGTGTACCCATCTGATAGAAGTCATAAACACCTACTAAGTAAATATAAAAAGCAGATCTTTTTATACTGCCTATAGATAAATACAAGTATATGCTGTTGCAATATTCAAATGCAGTAGAATGCTTAACACATGGGCTCTGGAATCAGACAAACCTGGGTTAAAAGGTACCCCTGCTACATAGCTGCTGGGTGACTTTGGGCAAGTTACTTAGTCTCTCTAAAGTTCAATTTTATCATCTGCAAAGTGATAATCTTTTGGATTTCAGTTCAGCTGCTATTAGTGTTAACTATAAAATGATACTGACTCAAACAAAATAGAAGTTTCTCTTTCAAATGACACTCTGAACATAACATTCTAATATAACAGCTCCATGGTACCAGGGACAGAGCTCATTCTATCAAGTTGCTCTGCCATCTTCAACATATAGCTTGTACATTTTAGCCAAAAAATGCTGCTTAAGTTCCCATTATTCTGTATACCCGTGAGTGAGAACAGGAAAAAGGAAAAAAGCACTTTCCTTTTAAGGCTATACCCTAAAGTGAGCACACACCCCTTCTCTTGTGCCATTGGTAAGAATTTGGTTATATGGCCATACTAGCTGCAAGGGAAGCTGGAAAGGATAGTCTTTTGCTGGTTGCTCATGTGTCCAGCCATAGTGACACCTCTTTCCTTATTAAAAGAAAAGGAGAAGAATCTATATTGGTAGGCAACTAGTGGTTTCTGCTACCTCTACTTCTTTGGCTGATTATGAGCATTAAATGAGAAGTATTAATAATGGTCTTGTCCAAGTGTCTGGAACTCAGAAAGGGCTCATTCCAGTGTTTGCTGTCATTTATATTTGAATCAGAAATAAATGACATTTGTGTAAAGGGTTACGAAGACTAGCCAGAAGTATCAAATTCTCCATGTCTATTTCTGGTTTGTGCCTGATCTTCCAGTACCCCTTTCCTTCCCCCAAAGTAAAGTCAGGAACCATATTAGAAGATCCACAGAGAGAACATAAAGGGTGACACTGAGACACTATGTCTGCTGACGTGATGCAGACAAAGCCTGGATGTCTATTAGAAAAGATTAGGCAGAGTTTGTGGCATAAAGCCAGAGGACAGGACTAAAGAAAGTTCTTTCAGTTTTATCGTCTGTCACTGTACAATAAATAGAGAATGTCTCTGGGTAACTGTCAAAACTAAAAGTGGGAAGGGTTTATCTTCCTTTCCTTTTTTTAGTACTAGGAGTTTTGTTAAATAAATATTTTAAAAAAGGTAGTGTGTGGTAAACTAGCTCGGCCTTGAGGAGAAAGGAAAAAGAAACAGGTGTCCAATTCCTGCAGCCAATTTATGTGTCTCTTTCTGATTTTAAAGCAAAAGAAATGAAAGACAAGAGCAGAATGAGAGGCGGTCTGTAGGAAACTGACAGAAAAGAAACTTAAAAGGAACTTAAAAACTTCTGAAAACAATTTGACAGACATACATAAATCCCTCTCCAATAAAAGATGATGATCACTTATTAACCAGTTAGATGATCAGCTAATGGTAACTGTAGAATACGTAAGCAGTCAATAAACAAGCTTTAATCGCGAACATATGTTTGCCTGTATTTTAAATTGTGATGTTTTGAGTTATCTCCCAGACTACTGGATGGCCTTGCACTTGGTTAAAATCTGTCTGAGTTATCCTTCTCTCCTTCCAGAGTTTCTGCCAGTTCAGAATTTGTTATTATAAGTCAAATCCTGAAACAACCTGAAAAGTATAACTGCGGGACCTTGGATGGAAGAAAGATTAAATAATCAATAAGCAAAGTGACACATGCACAAAAGAATGAGGCAGCAGCGAGATGCAGGGCAGGTGTGGGCCATCGCGTGAGTGGCAGTATTTACAGATGTGTCCAATTGAGACACAAGGAAAGCCTCAAGGTCAACAACAACAAGAAAAACAGAAAGACCTAAGAAAGAAGGCTTTGTCAGGAGCCATACATGGGTATGACCTAGAAGCAGAGAGGGGGGAGTGCTCAAGGTGAGCCAGAGAGTACAAAGGACATTCCCAAGGAGACGGACTTCAGAAATGGGAGAAGCACCGCAGAACAGGATAGTGGCACAGAGCAGGGAAGAAAGGTGGACGGCTCCAAAGCAGCACCGTTAAAAACACTTTTTTTATTCTAAGTGATTAAGAAGCAACCACCCGTATCACCCATAGTATTTATTTTAAAATATGAGACATTGTCAGGATAATCCTGTCAAAGGATTAGGAAATGGCAATATAGTGCATGGGAAAAATCCAATTAAAGATTAAAGCGTGATGTCCAAGAGATATGTTAGTATTTCCAGAGGGTATTCGGAGGGGTTCTAGTTTCTCCTAAGGGTAATAGATATTATACCATAAAAAGACAAAGAAACAGGGCTAGGTTAAATGTGGTGGAATAGATTTCTTCACTGCCAAGAGAATAGTCAGCGCTAACGTGCATGGCGATATTCCAAAAGGGGCATGTGTGATGCATACTTATTGTCTGTTCCTCTCTCATCACCCGCTTTTCCTTTGGGGAAAAATTTTTGTTTGCATTGGGATTTTTCATCAGAGCACCCAGATTATTTGGACACATCACCCAATCCAGGCCAATCAGCTTCTCCCCCCTTGAGGATGCACCACCTTTTGGCAGATGGACACAAAGGTAAAATATCAGTGCCATGAAGCATCACTGCTCTATTCCTGCTAATGAGACAACTACCCTTCCTTCCCAAAGTCTGGTGGTTCAGGTTTCCTTTGTTGTTCTGCACTACCCTGTATCCTTCCAATAAATTCCACTCAGGCTCAGTAGTCAGAGTTCGTTTGTTTGTAACCAAATCACTCTTGAGGGGAGCAGTTTACAACACTTCACAAATACATTTGGCTATAGATTTTTTTTCCTTTTTGGCAAAATAACCCACTGCATGGGTTATCTGCAGAACACACACTGCTCTAGATAATAATAAAAGGCATTTGGAACATGTTAAGGGAACATAAACTGTACTCAATGCTTATATTTACTCATCAGAAATCACCAAATATGGAGCATTAATGCATCTCTCTCTGCGTGTTCTTGCCACAGAGAATGTTAAAATGGCCTTGCTAATCACAGTGAAGCCACCACACAAAGGCACTGTATTGGCAGTAAGACCATCAAGGATCAGATGACTACTACTCTAGGGAGAAATACGATGTTCTCGGCAAGTAAGATTTACCAGGGCATCATATTTAAAAATAACCACAAAATAGCACCTTGAGTTTGCCACAAGGTAGGACCTTCATGGAGAGCAATAAGCCTGGTTTAGGGGGCAATTTCCCTCCCTCTGGAAGGGTGGGGAGGGATGGGCAAAATACCCCTCCCAAAGCTTCATAATGAGGTGGTACGTACATTTTCGGAGATAAAAATAACTCTTTAAGTATATTCACTTAAGAAAAGTAAAACTGCCCTAAGATAGAGGCACAACAAAGAAATATCCCTTCATAGGAAAAGGGGGGGGGCAAGTGGAACGAAGGTGCTATATTGAAAGGTGCTAAGAGCATACACTCAAGTCATGTTAACTCAATATTTGTGTTTCTGCACGATTTCTGCAATGACAGGTACAGAAATACCAACAGCAATAATATTTGTAATAGTAACAGCAAACACTGAGCATATGATTTAGGTCCTAGTCTATTTATAGTACAAACCATTATTCCCATTATGCAGATGAGAAAACTGAGACATGAAGGTTGGTTAACAGTACCTGAGCCTGCCTCTTTAACCATTTAACTTTGTTGCAGCTAGTTCTCTTACCCTAAACTAATTGTCTTCCTCTCTACCCCACAAAAAATGAAAAAATGCAAACATGATACAATCCATCATAGTAATAGTGATGCCAAAAGATTGCATACATGTATATATATGTATATGCTCATATACATACCCACACATATTAAAAAGGCTGCATGAAAAGAAATGAATAATAGAAGGAATGAATAATAAATAGGATAAGGCCCTGAAGGGTGTAGAAATAAATGTTTTGTGGTAGGTAGGAATTTTGAGGCAATTCATGCTGAAAACCTTTCTTGCAGGGCTATCTGGGAAAAAAAAGCACGTTTGCATGTTTTCCAACTGTTTGAGTCTATTGATACAGGTAAGCCTTTCCTCCACCCAAAGTCCACCCTTTATCCCTATAGGATATGGATATTTGCCTATGGTGGGAGTTAAATGGATGTTCATGGAGCAAATCAATTACATGTGGTTGCACTGTGTTTACATAAATTCTAACCAACAGCTCTTTCCAGCTTTCACAGGAATACTGTTACAAATATTTTACACTTTTATTATGAACTTTCAGTTTGGTCAGGTTGTGTCAAGAGTTCTAATGTCTTCATTTTACTTTAATTCTAAAGTCATGAAGAATGTTTCAAAATTAGAAGTCATCTGGGTTAGGGGCCCCAAAATCAGATGACCTGGAATCTAGGCAAATCGCATAAATGAATGAAGCAATCTGCATGTGGAAAAAATTGTGCAGCCATCTTGGTCTGCCTCTTGTGTCCACTTTTCATAACGCATGAGTGCAGAAAAAAATCGAAGAAAACTTACAGCAAAAGTGCAGTGATAATGACAAACCAACATCATCAGTCTTAGTCTCAGAGAGATAGTAAGGAGTGGGTAGGCATTGTCACAGATTGACAAAGGCATGATCATCTAAAGCTGGTAGCTGCAAGCCAGGCTTATCCATTAGTGCCACATCTGAAATGTGATTCCAAAATTGTCAGATGTCCTAAATTTTTAAGTGAAATGTAGTAGATAACAAAAACGGCCCTCCCTGCTTCCTGTATCTAAACCCTTTGCCATGTAACCATGCAGTGACTTCACACTCTATAGTCTTGCCCATGTCGCTGCTTTAGATAACAGAATCATGTACAAGTGATGGTTTGCCAGTTGAAAGCCTAGAGCTCAGGAGGTCTTAGATGTTTCTGCCTGTTCTCTTTTACTTGTACTGTCTGCATGAGAACACACTACAGCTAGCCTGATGAATGAGATGAGGATATGGAGAAAAGACAAATTGCTTCAGCTGACAGCCAGAAGTGTGAGCCCACCAAGATCAAGGAAACCAAGTGGCTGGCCCCCGACTCACTCCAGACACCTGATCAATAAACTTTTGTGTACCACTGAAACTCTGTGCTTGTCTTTTGTGTAGTGTTAACATGGTAATAGATAACTGATACACAAACCCAAGAAACAACCTAAGAAGGTAAAATCTTCTAATATTTAAAAGTTAGCAACTAATTCACATTTTTTTTAAAAAAAAAAATCATATAGTTCAAACACGATCATTTCTATAGATCTGATCCAGACCACAGGCCATTGTTTTGCTTTTTCTGTTCTAGTCTAATTGCTTCATTTTACAACTAGGAGAAAACATTCAAAGAGATAGAATATCTTTCCCAAAGCCAAGTAATTGGACCTCAGGGACGTTGATTCACCCAATTTGGTCACTGAAAAACAACTTTGTGTTCTCATTTGAGTGAATGAATATGTCCTAATCACTCGGGCCGTTTCTCCCCAGTCTTCCTACTACTTTGTTTTTGTCCAGAGGCCAGACCCCCATAAAGAAGGCACTGCATCCTTCTCTATCTGCCTCATCTGAGCTCCATCGGTTACCATCTTTCGAGCAGGAGATCTGAATTCTCCTTTTCCCAGTAAAGGTAATACTTTTAAGAATGTGCTTGAGGTGACAAATTTAGTATATAATTTCCTCAGTAAACTCACTCCCCCTCCTTCCACAAAACAAATGAATAAATGATGTTTCCTTCTACTTTAAAATGGAATAATTTTTATAAAATGCTGACTGAGGCGAAATTCCCATGCAACCTGAATAGTGTTGGTCTTGGCCAAATAAAAACAATAACAATGTAAGATAAAAGCAGACAGGCAAATTCTAATAGGGCATATGTCCATTCATTTAGAAAAACATAGTTTCTCTTTCACAGAGTTACTGAAGGAGAACCCATATTGAAAGTTGTGATTATTGCTTTAGCCAGGATTCATAAAGAGACTCAACAGCTGCACACTTTATTAGATCTAATCTAAATACCTGCTACTTGTATTTTGTGCTGGGAAATATTTATGTTATCAATTCAAGTTTATACTAACCATCAAAAAGAATACTCCCTGTAGCTCTGCTGACTCAAAATAATGACTTGTAAGGGCGCTCTAATGACAGAACAAGGGGCAATTATAGACACAGCATGAGCCTTGGAATAACTATGTGATATATTTTGTGCACTTGATTGACCTCATGTTCAAGTTCATTTGTGCCTCACTGTTGCAGATAAAGCCTATGCCTCAGGGTACATGCCTTGTTAATTTCAATATAAGAAGACAGAATGGATTAGATCAGATGGCTCAAACAAACAAAAAAAAAGCTGCACCAGCGCTTGGCGGAGAAGCGATGACACATTGGGGTCTACCAGAAGGAACCATCAAATATCTTTCAGGAAAGAATGCGAAGTAAGAATAATCAATATGGAGTGTTAATTCGTTTCAACTCTTGGGATAACTAAAACAATGTACATCTTCTTGTGTTGTTATATAATTATGGCTGCTGCTGGGAGGACTTAGAATTCATTGTGAAATGAGAAAGAAATAGGAAAACAAGGAGAGAACAAGAGCTTACGAAAAAGTAAAGTTACTGCGAGATACACAGAAATTGCATTACTTTGGAGTAAAACCATTTGGCAGGCTCTTCTGTACATGTCACTTTGAAATAGACACCTGCCGTGTTCTAATTCACGGAATGAGAAAAGGGGGAAAGACTTTTCTGATGGGTTGTCTATACTTCCAATTCCACAAATGCTCACTTAAAAGGGAGGGGACATAAAAGAAGGCGAGTGTAGGAGTAAAACTATTGCTTATTTATTTTTATCAATGTTAGTGTTTATTAAAAAAAAGAACAAATTCTCTTGTTTCATTGTGTATGAAATTATAGTGGGAGTTCAAGCACATAACGATATCGCAGACTGCCTTGAAAACAACATGGCATAACTGGCACTTATGCAATTTCTCAGAAATATAGCTTTGATTCTAAATTGGCTGAAAATAGGCGTTCCAAAATAGCCATTTCATCAGTCTTGGTTGTTTGCTAATGGTACCATCTAGTTGACTCTGTCTGTACTTCCAAAGTGGTTGTTAGAAAAGTCTTCAAAAGCCTTGGTAAAAACTTAAAAATCGATGTTTTCTCAATCATACTGGAAACCACATCTTTGCTCTCCTATTGTTAGCCAGGTATTTCTTTGAGATAGTGCATAACTAACATGCAATATTGAATAAGGAATCTCCTTCCTCAGCATATACAAATAAAGTGCCAGTCTAGCAAAGAATGCAGGGAAACATTGCCGAGTGATTAAAAATTGAAATATGGTAATCTATTCTATGTTTATGTGGCTTGAAAAACTTAGGCTAGAAATGGGTCATATCTAAAACTAAACGGATCCAAAAGCCATTATGGGAAGGGATGAGATTCTGATTTTTTTATACCTATTTTTGCCTCAAATATTAGGGAAAGAGTAAGATACAGATGCTGAAATATGCAGCACTTTAAAAAAAATTGATTTGCAATAGGCTGAGCTTAAAAAAAACAAATATTAGTTCTCTTCAAAACACAAGTCAGATAAAATATACTGATTTTAAACATGTAGAAGAACAGTCGTAGATAGATTTTAAGATTTCTATGACAGAATAGATTTCAGAGTGAAAGCTCTTGCTTTAGGAAACATATTTTCTCTCCACTGAGGCAATAGCCTTTAATAACATAGAGTAACTAAAAAGATGCAGGCAATACTAATAAAACAAGTGTATCACATGTGATTGATTCATCAATTCTAAATCATTACTTTTCAATTTCGTTTTCACAGTACTGCCGCTTTTCCCCCAAAATGAAATCAAAGAGAGAAATCTCAGAAATAAGACATAAAATGTTACTATTTTATTATTTTTTTGTTGCTGCACAGCTTTTTTAAATTTCAGAATATTACAGGGGTACAAATGTTTTGGTTACATGGATTGTTTTTGAACCGTTTGAGTCAAGGTTATAAGTATGCCCATTACCCAGATAGTGTACATTGGACCCGTTAGGAGTGATTTCACCCATCTCCTCTCCCCTCATCTGTTTGATTTCCATTGAGTTTTACTTCTATGTGTGCACATGAGTACTGATTAGTTAGTTCCAATTTAATAACGAGTATATGTGGTGTTGTTTTGTTTTTTTCCCCATTCTTGCAATACTTCACTTAGGAGAATGGTCTCCAGTTCCATCCAGATTGTTCCAAAAGGTATTAATTCATTTTTATTTATGGCTGAGTAGTACTCCACGGTATACATACACCACATTTTATTAATCCACTCATTAATTGATGGGCATATGGGTTGATTCCACATCTTTGCCATTGTGAACTGTAATGTAATAAACATTTGAGTTCAATTGTCTTTTTGAGGAAATAACTTTATTTCCTTTGGGTAAATACCCAGCAATGGGATTACTGCATCAAATGGTAGTTCTACTTTTAGGTCTTTGAGGAGTCTCCATACTATTTTCCATAGAAGTTGCACTAGTTTTCAGTCCCTCCAGCAGTGTATAAGTGTTCCTTTCTTTCCACATCCATGCCAGAATCTATTGTTTTGGGACTTTTGGGTGAAAGCCATTCTCTCTGGGGTTAGGTGATATCTCATTGTGGTATTGATTCGCATTTCTCTGATGATTAGTGACATTGACCATTTTTTCATATGTTTATTGGCCATCAGTCTATCTTCTTTTGAAAAGATTCTGTTCATGTCTTTTGCCCATTTTTTAATGGGGTTGTTTGATTTTTTTTTTTCTTGCTGATTTGCTTGAGTTCTTTGCAGATTCTGGTTATTAGCCCTTTATCAAATATATAGCATGTGAATATTTTCTCCCATTCTGTAGGCTGTTTATTTGCAATGTTAATTGTTTTCTTGGCTGTGCAGAAGCTTTTTAATTTAATCAAGTCTCCTTTATTTATTTTTGTTGTTGCTGTGATTGCCTCAAGGTCTTCTCCATAAATTCTTTACCTAGGATGATATCTAGAAGAAGTTTTCCAACATTTTCTTCTAGAATTCTTATGGTTTCATGTCTTAGATTAAAGTCTGTAAGCCATCTTGAATTAATTTTTGTGAGTGGTGAGAGATAGGGATCCTGTTTCAGTGACTATCCAATTTTCCCAGCATCATTTATTAAATAGGGATTCTCTGTCAAACATCAGATGATAATAAGTGGATGGTTTTATATCTGGGTTCTCTGTTCTGTTCCATTTGTTTTTGTCTCCATTTTTGTGCCAGTACCACACTGTTTTCATTACTATAGCCTTGTAGTATAGCTTAAAGTCTGGTAAAGTAATGTCTCCAGATTTGTTCCTTTTGCTTAAGGTTGCTTTGACTAATTTCTTGTTTCAAGAAATTCTTTAATTTCCTTCTTAATAAATTCCTTTTTACATTAATTAATTTCCTTCTTAATTAGTTAATTTCCATCTTAACCAATTAATTATTATCCTTCTTAATTGGTTAATTAATCTCTTCATTGATCCAATGGTTGTTCAGGGGAATATTGTTTAATTTCCATGTGTTTTGATAGTTTTCAAAGTTCCCCTTATTATTGATTTTTGGTCTTATTTATTACAGTTGGAAAAGATACTTGATATGATTTTAAAATTTTTTGAGACTTTTGTTTCAAAATTTTTTAGTTTTTTGTAATCTAACATATGGTCTATCTTTGAGAATATTCCATGTGTTGAAGACAAGAATTTGTATTCTACAACTGTTGGGGAAATTTTCAGTCATTGTCCCTTCCAATATTTCTTCTATTTCTTTTCTTTTCTTATGGTATTTGCAGTATGATTTCTTATTCCTTTTGCAGTTCTCCCACAGTTCTTGAATATTCTGCTCTGTTTGCTTTCTTGTTTGCTTGTTTTTTAGGGTTTTTTTTTTTTCTCATTTTTTTTTAAGTTTGGGAATTTCTATTGAAATATCCTCAGGCTCTGCTATTCTTTCCTAGGCCATTTCTAGTGTACTAATGAGCCCATCCAAGGATTATATTTTTCATTTCTGTTGCAGTGTTTTTGCTCTCAAGCATTTCCTTTTTATTCTTTCTTAGAATTTTCTTCTATTTACATCTCCATCTGTTCTTGCCTGCTGTCTACTCCATCCATTAGAGCTCTTGGCATATTGATTATAGATATTTTAAATTTCTAGACAGAAAATTCCAACATCCCTGCTGTACATGAGTCTGGTTTTAATGTTTATTCTGTCCCTTCAAGCTGTATTTTTTTGTCTTTTAGTATGCCTTGTAACTTTTTTTGATAGTTAAACATGATGCATTGGGTAAAAGGAAGGCCTTTAGTAGTGTGGTAGTAAGGTGTGGGGCAAGGAGAAATGTTTTATAATCCCACGATTTGGTCTCAAGATTTTAGTGAGCCTGTGCCCATGAACTGTAAGCTTGACAAATGTTTCTCAGTTGTTTTTTTTTCCCTTAGGTGCAACAGGATGACTGGATGAGGCTGAAGCTGAGTATTTCCCTCCCCTCATATGAAAAGCTTGAAGGGACTGGAGTTAAGTATTTCATTTCCCCCAGCTTAGGCTGTGAAAAAATCTCATTAGTTTAGACTCTGGTAAAATAGTGTATCTAAAGGACAGGCTTTCCTAAGAAGAGTAGAATTCTGTGATATATTATAAAATGGTTACTTTTCCCCTCTCCCTGCCTGAAGCCTGGGGTTTTGTTTGCTTGTTTGTTTGTTTGTTTGTTTGTTGATCTTAACTGTGAGAACCTGGTAGAGCTCCCAGAGGTAAAATTTACAAAAGTCTAGTAAGCCCTCTGTGACTGGCTCTCCTGGAGTTTTAAACTCTCAGACTTGTACACACTGAGCCTTTAGGAGTTAGCCAATTGCAGTTTAAGATTTCCTACCCTGCATTAATTTGCACAGAAGTTTCTGTTCATGAGTTTCTGTTCCAGTAAGTTGTGTTTGCCTATTTGTCACTCCAATTTGGAGGTCAGAGGTTTGCCCTGTGACCTGTATTCTTTAATAGATCTAAGTGGAGTTGTTGATTTTTCAGTTTGTTCAGATATTTACTTTCTCTTAGAACTCACTGGCAACTTCCAGCTCCTTACATCAGAAGTATCCATTTTTTTTCTAATTTATAATTTTCCTCATTTCTGATATCCATCCAGAGGCTCAAAGAGAATCCAGAATATGTTTATCAACTTCCATAATGATATGTCCCCCCATGGCACATAGCTCCTGAAATAATTTAGGAGTTTGCTTATATTCATTGACATCCTTAATCTGTATTTGTCTTTTTTTTCCTCTCTCATAATAGATTTTTTAATATAACCTGTGGTACTTAAAGAGGTCTTTTCTCATATATCAACAGTAGAATTAATTAAGTACAGGTATACCTTGGAGATATTGCTGGTTCAATTCCAGACCACTGCAATAAAGGAATATTGCAATAAAGCAAGTCATCTTATATTTTTTGGTATCCTCATGCATATAAAAGTTATGCTTAAACTATGTTACATTATATTAAGTGTGCAATAGCATTATGTCTAAAAAACAATGTACATACCTTAATTAAAAATTACTTTATGGCTAACAAGTGGTAATGATCATCCGAGCCTTCAGCAAGTTGTAATCTTTTTATTTCTGGTAGAGGGTCTTGCCTCAGTGTTGATGGCTGCTAAATGATTACGGTGGTGGTTGCTGAAGGCTGGGGTGGCTATGACAATTTCTTAAAATAAGACAGCAATGAATTTTGCCCCACAGGTTGACTCTTTCCTTCATGAAAATTTTCTCCGTAGCATGTGCTGCTGTTTGGTAGCATTTACCTACAGTAGAAATTCCTTCAAAATTGGAGTCAATTCTCTCAAACTCTGTGTTACTTTATCAACCAATTTATGTGTTATTCTAAACCCTTTGTTGTCATCTTAACAATGTGCACCACACCTTCACCAGGAGTAGATTTCATCTCAAGAAACCACTTTCTTTGCTCATCCATAATAAACATCTCCTCATCCATTCACATTTTATCATGAGATTGTAGCAATTCAATAATATGTTCAAGCTTCATTGTTAATTCTAATTCTCTTACTCTTGTCATCACATCTGCAGTAACTTCCTCCACTGAAGTGTTGAACCCCTCAAAGTCATTAGGGAGGACTAGAATAAACTTCATCCGAACTCTTATTAATATTGGCTTGCTCCCATGAATCATGAATGTTCCGAAAGATATCTAGAATGCCAAATTCTTTTCATGAGGTTTTCAATTTATCAGATTCCTAAGAGGAATCACTATGGCAGCTATAGACTTGTGAAATGTATTTTTTAAATAATAAGACTTGAAAGTCAAAATTACTCCTTGATCCATGGGCTGCAGAATGGATGTTGAGTTAGCAGGCATAAAACCATCATTACTCTTCTTGTATGACTCCATCAGAGCTCTTGGTTGTATTATCAGTGACCAGTAATATTTTGAAATGGTTCTTTATTTTTTCTGAGCAGTAGGTCTCAACACTGGGTTGAAATTATTCAGCAAACCATACTGTAAGCAGATGTGCTGTCATCCAGGCTTCATTTTTCCATTTATAGAGCATTGGCAGAATAGATTTAATATACTTCTTAATGGTCCTCGGATATTCAGAATGGTAAATCAACACTGGCTTCACCTTAAAGTCTCCAGCTTCATTGGCCCCTCACAAGAGAACCACCCTGTCCTTTGAAGCTTTGAATCCAGGCATTGATTTCTCTTCTGTAGCTATGAAAGTTCTAGAAGGCATTTTCTTCCAATATAAGGCTGTTTTAGCCACATTGAACATCTATTGTTTTGTGTAGCCACCTTCATCAATGATCTTAGCTAGATCTGGATAGCATGCCACAGCTTCTACACAAGCACTTGCTGCTTCGACTAGCACTTTTATGTTATGGAGATAGATGGCTTCTTTCCTTAAGCTTCATGAACCAGCCTCTGCTGGCACTAGCCTCCAACTTTTCTTCCGTAGCTCCCTCATCTCTCTTAGCCTTCATAGAATTGACGAGAGTTAGGGATTGGACTTTGGCCAAAGGGAACGTTGTTACTGGTTTGATCTTCCATGAAGACCACTAAAACTTTCTCCACATTAGTAATAAGGCTGTTTTGCTTTCCTATTATTTGTGTGTGCACTAGAGTAGCACTTTCAATTTCCTTCAAAAACTTTTCCTTGCATTCACAACTTGTCTGTTTGGTGCAAGAGGCCTAGCTTTCAGTCTGTCTCAGCTTTTGACATGACTTCCTCACTAAGCTGAATTTTTTCTAGCTTTTAATTTAAAGTGAGAAATGTGCAACACTTCCTTTCACTTGAATACTTCCAGGCCATTGTAGATTTATTCATTGGCCTAATTTTAAAATTTTGTGTCTCAAGGGAGGATTGGGGAGAGGAAAAGTGACCAGGAACTTCTGGTCTGTGGAGCAGTGAGGACACCTAAAACAGTTGTGGTTTGTGGTGCCTCAAAATAATTATGATAGTAACATCTAAGATCACTGATAATCAGTGATCACTATAATACATATAATAATAATAAATGCTGAAATGTTATAAGAATTATCAAAATATGATACAGATACCAAGTGAGCACAAGTTATGAGAATAGTAGCATCAATAAACTTGCTCGATTCAAGGTTGCCACAAATTTTCAATTTGTGTAAAATGCAATACCCACAAAGTGCAATAAGGTAAAGTGCAATAAAATGAAGTATGCCTGTAACAGAAATTTTAGAAAGAAAATTAGATTATGTACTGTACCGACACTGAAATGAGCAACTCTTCTAGCTATGCTTGTGTCTATAGCAACATGAAGAGTAAAGGCAGTTCTTAGCCTGCTACTTTCTTTATTACAGATGCGTCTTTGTGGATGACAGAATTTTCCCATTTCTTCCACCGGTAATGCCTGCATTGTCACCGGTCCAGCATTTGCTGGTGTGCTGTAAAGTTATCACTCATTGCTGATGATAATCTAGTCTCTTACCCACAGGGAAAATCTTTAAGAGTTGCTAACCCTTTATACTCCCTCTTCATTTTGGCAGAGCATATTGGATCTCAGCCACAGATGACTGAAAGCCCAAATCAAATGATCTTTTGCCAAAAAAGAATTTATGATTGGCTTTTGTGAATGGAAAGATCAGAGTAGTAGAGTTCACTTCAGATATAGATTGATGTTACAATGACAATTTTCTGATCTGGCTCTGCTGTCTTCTGTGTGTCAGTTTTGTTCTTAGACAGCTCTTCTTTTGTGTCTCTATGATAACTATATCAAATCCAGGTCTTCCCTTTTAAACCACAAGTCCAGGGGGGAAGAATGAGAGATGTTTTTCCAGGATTTTCAGAAAGGTCTCATTTCATCACTGGTTCTGAATGATTCTGATTCTAGGCGATGTGCCCACCTCTGATCCAATCACTGTTGCCTGAGGAACAAGATGCCGGTTAGCTAAGACCCAGGCCATAGGATCCACTCATGAACAAGGAAGGGAGCCAACTCCCCTTGAATCTCTTGAAAAGAGGGCTGGAGTTGGTGGATAGCTCAGAGGAGAATTGAGATACAGTTAGTGGAAGGTGGATGAATGGACACCAGGCAGCCAAATCAACATGTTTTCTACTCTGGAAAACAAGAGATAAATTGTGGTTATCTACATCATCTGAGTTTTAATGAACAACTTAAAAGTAAATTGAATTAGTTCGTGATCATTTAATTTTTTCTTTTTCTCCAGATCATATTTACATGATTATGGTATCAGAATTGTGGTGTTTATTCATTACTTTATTTATTTTCAATTATTTTCCACCTCTAGTCCAAATGCTCTATTCATGATATCACAATTAATTTAGTTACTGTGGAGGAGACTTTGATACCATGAGTTAGGTTATAACTACAGATGAAAAGTGAGTTGTAGGAACTAAAGAGAGACAGAGAGAAAGAGAGAATGAAGACCCTGGTTTCATGAAAATGCCCCCTTCCACCCACCTTTGTAATGACTGATATTTAAAAATAAATGTTAAATGTGATTTATGATGTATTGGTACCACTGTTTTTAAACACATGCACATACTTTTCTTTATTTTCCTCTAGGGTATGCACTTGGGTGTTATAATATTTAATGATAATTTATAAATATAGAATTGCCATTAATTTCATTTGCATTATTATTATTATTATTTTGAACACAAACTTATAAATATGAAGTTGCTTTATTCAATTGTGTGTATTAAATAAATTACAGGATTGGTGAAATTAAAAGTAAATTTGACAGGGCATGCAATTCATAAGAAATAACTATTATATAATAGGTGGTATTCACAGGCAAAGACTATAGATATATTCCAAAAATCAATAATTCTGATAGAGTAAGAAATAATAATATAAATCATAAGGCTTCTTATATTAAATGTCACTTGCATGATTTTAAGTTGCAAAAAAAATGATGAAGTATAACAGAATGAAGCCAAAGAAGCCACATCTCACAAAGGAAGTCCTGAGTAGGGGTCATTAGTGTTAAATAAATATTCAACATTCACTTTTCAGATATGAATTCCAAAGGCTCTGGAGACCTGACTCTTACAGAAGTATAGTTTTAAATTAACAAAATATATAGAGCTCAGTAAAGGTACTTTAGTTCTCAGGTCCTGAGACCATAGGAGGAAACGAGGGAGATATGCAGACATGTCCCTAAATATTATTTCTCTTTTCATATCATCCCAAGGGAAAAAAAAATTGCACTGCATCTCACAACAGTCTGAATGGTTTACATCACCCCCAAATTCATATGTTGAATCTTCACCCACAACATGATGGTATTAGGAGGTAGGGCCACTGGGAAGTGATTAGGTCATGGAAGTGCAGCTCTCATGGGATTAGTGTTTTTATAAAAGAGGCCCAAGAAAGATCCTTTTGTTCCTTCTGCCATGTTAAATTACAGTGAGAAGGCTGCCTATGAGAAAGTAGACCCTCACTAGACACAAAATCTGCTAGCAGCAGATCTTGAACTTCCCAGCCTCCAGAGCTATGAGAAACAAATTTTTGTTGTTTGTAAGTTACCCAGTCTGTGAAATTTTATTATAGCAGCCCGAATGGACTAAGACACATGCTCTATAAGCTAATACACTATGTGCAATGCAAATATTTACTGGGTTTCCAATAACTGTTGGCTGAAACTTCCAGTGTGATTTAATATTTGAATCCACAGTACACTATAGTCTCCACCAATATCTCAGAATGATTCTCTATATAGATAAGACATTAGATTCACCAAAGATGGAGAAGGAAAAGGAAAAGATGGCATTAGCCCTTGGGACAAGTCTTCTCTAAGTAATAAGAATCCCAGTATGATATAGCAGAGTGGAGAACGTGAGATTTGGAGTCAAGCAGACCTGAATTTGAATCTTGAAACCAACCAATTGATGATTGTAAATTTCGATCAACTTGCTGAACTTCTCTGTGATTGAGTGTGATTATCCATATATGGGGTAATCATTCCAACTTAACAAGTTTGCTTAGAGCAAATAATCTAAATTTTGTGAAGAATTCTTCATTTACTTGAAATTGTGTGAAAAACAAATATCTATATTATTTTGTGTGAATAGCAATATCATTGCTCATATTGCTGTACCATTGTAAAGCAAAGCAATAAACTAGCGTCTTAAATCTTGTATATCTTTAGATTTGTGATTTTTAAATGTATTTTATGTATAAATACATATGTAGTAAATAACACTCTAACCCTTTATTTCCAAGACTGGGGGATGAAAAAGAAATCATTTTACTCTCATTACAATAATCACTCCTTATCTGCAGTGTTACTTTCTGTGGTTTCAGTTACCCATAGTCAACTTTATCCTGAAAATATCAAATGGAAAATTTCAGAAATAAATCATAAGTTTTAAATTGCACACTATTCTGCATAGCATGTTGAAATTTTGCTATTTTCTGCTCTGTCTTGTCCAGAACATGAATCCTCCCTTCATCCAGCATGACCATGCTGTTGGCTCTCTTCTGCCCATTAGTCACTTAAATGACATCTTGGTGATAAGATTGACTGATATAGTATCAGAGTGTTTGTGTTCAACTAACCCTTATTTTAGTCAATGATAGCCCCAAAGCAAAGAGTAGTGATGCTGGTGTATTGTTATAATTGTTCTATTTTATTATTGCTTATGGTTGTTAATCTCTTACTGTGCCTAAATTATAAATTGAACTTTAGCATAGGTGTGTGTGCATAGGAAAAAATATAGTATATATAGGATTCATACTATTCACAGTTTCAGGCGTCCACTGGGAGTCTTAGAACATATCTCCTGTGGAGAAGGGGGAAATACTATGCGCTTTCAAAAATTCCATGAATCTTTGAGTTTGTGAGCATCAGTTAAGGATTTTGAGCAGAGGATTACTGGGAAGCATCTTGCTTTACCTCAGTACCCAAGATATTATTTAACTATGTCTAAAATATTTAATCTGGTAAAGGGAAAAGGACAAAAAAAAACTTTTCCATTTAATTGCTTCTTTGGTTTGTATCAGCTGCTTTAGTTTCGTTGCTGATGCCAAGCTTAGTTAGAAGAGTTGGAAGGTGAGAGATAACAGAACAGCAGCTCTGTGTGGCTTATAGATGCAAAGCAAAGCATCTTTACTGATATTCTTTTTAAAGAGTTCACTGAGGTGCAGCTCACAGTCGTAGAACAGAATGGAAAACAGAAATCCCTTTGAAAATAAGAGATAGAATTCAAGGTCACTCTCCCACAAGCCAGTATTCCCTACACCCTCACCTTTTTGGAAATGGTAAATCATTTATCTGGGTTTGTTCACTGCATGCTGATGGTATCGCATCTTATCACTGTCTAAAAGAAGACTTCACTAGCATATTTTAAAACAACAATTTATCTTATCTTGTCCCCTAAGCTAATTCGAACCCCAAAATGTCTCACTGGGAAAAAACATTTATAAGTTGCAGTGCTTGTGATTCAAATTAAAACTTTTCCTATATCTGTCATTCAAAGTTAAGTTACAGTGGGTACACTTTCTCTTAGATGGGCTCACTGTACTTACTACAATTACAAATTTCAGAAAATATGTACAGCATTCAGAACAAAAGGAAAACTACTGTATACTTCCTATGTGAATCACAAAATGTTCTTGGTCATTTTTTCTCTATGTCTTCTATGCTGGATCTCTCAAAAGAGATCACTTATGATGAGTTGCCAAGACCATCATACTACCATTGCACAAGATGAGTAAGCCCAAAACTCTCAAATTTTAGCTCCACCTGAGTTTCTGATTCAGTAGGTTTGAGATGAGTGCCAAGCATTTTTATTTCTAACAGTTTCTTAGGTGGCGCCAATGCTGCTGGACTGGGAACCATGCTATGAGAATCATCAGCGCAAGCCTTAGTAAATTCATTAGCCATAATTTGTTAGAACAATATATAGGGAAAAATATATTCCATATATAATATGGAATCATAGATATTATCATAGATAATATATTAGAATCAGAATGAGAAACTCATAAACTATTGAGAAATTCATTAGTCATAGGCATTAGGATCTTTAAGTATTAACTTTGTTGAAGGTATAATGATATCTAAAACCGTGAACTGTAAACATGCAGAGTAGAATAAAACAGAGCAAAATCTCCATCATATTTTTAACAAATCAGTTCAGTGAGCATGATATTTTGAGACCATTAAAATATGTGCAAGCTACAAAATGTAAGATTATGTTTACTGCCAGCAGGCACTTGAGATACAAACTATGTTCAATTATGGAAAGATAAATTATATTTTCCTGCACACCTAACTGCTGTGGTCTAAAACATTTTATAACTGTTTCATTCACTTTTAGGGGGCAAGTATTTGCTGGTGCTTTCCTCCTGACAGTTACAGGAATGATTTTCAATCTCTGTGCCAATTTAATTAATGTGTAAATTTTATATTTGCTTTGTCAAATCTTGATACAGGTATAAATTTTACACTTTCTACAACTAAGTATTCATATTGTTAGACAATTGTGACTGTTCCTATGACAGTAGAGACCAGAGTACATTTTTTAAAGGATATGTAAGAAGTAAAATGTCACTTTACTTAAAGTTATGTGAGCCAAAAAAAGAAAAGAAAAAGAAAAAAACAATACCAACAAAAAGAGTTCATATTTACTGAAATACAGGAGGGCTTTGTTTTATTATTATGCATGAGAGAGAGATATAGGGGAAGTAAACAGTTCTCCTCTAACGCAAAATAACAAATAGCAACAAAAGAGAGTGATTCCTGAACATGTTTAAATTAAGTGTAAGACAAAAAGAAGTGATGAATATATCATCCAAAGTTACAATACAATGTTTCGGGTCTTTTAATCCCTTCAAACTTGCCTCTCCACTGAATCTGCTAATATTTAAAAGTGCTCTAATAATGCAGAGAGGATGAAAACTGTAGACCTAGAGCCGAATTGCATGATCTATTTGAACAACAACAAAAAAAGAAGGATAAGGCAGCTGTCTCCCAGTGTTAGTGAGTATTGCGTATGAAAACTGAAGATATATACACTTTACTTCCAAAGAATCTACTTCATTAATTTGGGAGTAGCTCCAGAATCTACATTTATAAATGATTGCAATAAGGATCAATTTGAACAACCCTAGAAGAGAGGGTAATCCCTAGAAGGTTCTTTTCTCTTCTATACCATGTTTCTTACTCTATTATAATAACTTTCCTACTCAGAATTGCCCATAGGACTTACTGCTGATCACGAGACTTACATTTAGCTATACTACCGAAAAGAAATGTTACACTCTACAGACAATCCCTCTCTACATTTTGCCAGAGGAACTGACTATACATCAGCGTATCAAATATTCCCCTTAAAAATAAGACATTTAAAGACTTAAACAGTTCAAAATGGCTCCTTCTCAGAAAAAAAAAAAAAAAAAAAAGCCTAGGTTTGTAGAAGACTTTTCCAGTTTTAGCACTGAAAATCAGGTGGTCTACGAAACCTCTTAGACCTGGGCAACCATGGCAGTTGGTAACCCCACCAGTTTTGATTTTCATGTTTTATTTTCAGCTGCCTATGTAGCAGCTGAAGCAATGAAAACAGACATACAAACACACAAAGAAACAAAAAAACTTCAATCCAGAGTTTTTTTTCTTCTTCAATTGTGTTCTTGCTCCTATTCTGCTGATATCTTTCACATATTTTCAGAACAAGAAACAAAATATGAAATAGCCATCAAAGCCGGGAGTGACGTCAGAGCAAACAGAGCATCGTACTCACCTTTCTATCCCCAGTGTCTAGAGCCAGAGCCTGACACTGTGAGAGGGATTCAATAAAGGAAAGAGGTGGGAGGACTTTAAAATATTGCTTTCCATATGTATCGGAGAAGTCATTTCCTTCTGTGAATATGCTTAGGGCTGGTTCTTCTCACACCCAACTACTAACAAATGTGTTTTTACCAATCTTAAACTATGTTTGAGTTATATTTTCCACTTGCAAACTACATTTGCTTCTCAAAGTGGGCGTTAGAAAATAGAAGGTCTCAAATTTATCCGTCAGAAGAATCATTGAAGCGCTAGAAACGAGTTCCATTATCCGTTGTGAATTTTGCTTTAGAGAAATATAGAAATGCAGATATTTGCATAACCAGAGATTAGGACGTTCTTCCCAGCCCTTTTGACGTCTATCAACAAGGATGCCAGTAAAGTCAAATGAAATTCAGGCACATTTCTCCTGATTCCTAGTGACAGCTGAAAGGCATATGCCAGCCATTCTGACAGTGGGAAAGTTTCCTTCTGTGAGGGAGAAAACTATAGAATCAAATATGCTCAGACACCAAAGTGAACACTCCCTCTCAAGCTTTCCAGAGATTTTTCAATGAAGAAGCTTAAGGAAGAAATTCTGTCCCTTGTTTGAAATATGTGCTACAGAAACATCTGCAACAGTCAGAAGTTCAGCATTCATTAAATTCGTACTCACCACTTATCAATTCAAGTTATGAGGACCCCCAAATATCCAGGAATGTGTGTGTGTACATGTGTCTATACACATATTTGGGTGTGAACGAGACCATCATAGAGCTTTGAAGAAGATACAGATCTCATTCCTATACAAAGAACAGCAGGTGACTTGGTAGCTGGTGGTTCACACTGGTGGAACTGATTTGAAAACTCTGTACATAAGTGAATTTTCTCCCAAGTCTTAATCTTCATCCTTTATCAAACTTTCTTACACGTTCCAGTCACCTATTAAGGATGACAAGACTCCTGAAAACCATTCTTTGAGCCCCAGCCTTTCAACACGGTCAATCAATATTCCATGGTCCTTGACTCCACCACTCACATTTTCCCTTCATTTCTGCCTGGCACATCAATTCTAGGCCTTTCCTCTCCCTCCCACCCACACCCCAGCACTTTGAAGCCTTTCCTTCAGCATCCTAGCTCCTCTTGTTTTGACAGACAGATTGATGAGGGACAGGAGCACATGGCTTCTACAAAGTCTTTCCATTTGACAATACAGAATGACATAGCCCAGTCGAATTCTTCCAAAGTATTCAATAGGCACTGAGAATATTTCTGTTATTTCTTCCATTCCACACCTCCTCTCTCTACACTGACAGCTGGCTTTGGCAGTATGTTCCATTCTGATATTAATCCCAAGCATATGATAGTTTGGTCAAAGTTTTAACAAGAATGATTCAATCGGGTTGAGATGGAAACACATTGCTAATAAAATCCTGGTTACATTTATTTGACTCCCACCTAAGAAGATGGAGCCATTTATTTTTAAACCCAAACAGTTACCTTAGTGATGCTTTCTACCATTAAGAGCTTTGCATTTGTTTGGGGTTTTTTTTTTTTTGCTTTTATGGCAGGTGAGGGTTGTTTTTGTTTTGTTTTGTTTTTTGCCTTAACACTTACTAATAAATTTTGTTATTTTCTTGCAGGAGACTAGCACAAGCAAGCAGAATTGTTTCATGGATTATTGTTAAAGTTTCTCTTGCAAAATATGCCATTTGACTCTCTTGGACATTCCCAAGGTATGGCAGTTTTTGTAAAAAAGCAAAATAACATATAAATAAAATTTTATACACTTTGCAAAAGATATTATAATAGCACATACTAGATATTGGGATAAGTCAATGATTTTTTATTGTTGGAACTATAAAATCATCACAGAATAAGAAACGGTCATAGTTGAAACACATCTCATGTAGACTACAGACTTGTGTGAGTCATCAGTTTTTACATATTTAGGCATGAAAACTTTTATGGTTGCATGAAACCTGTTTTAGGAAAACAGAAAATGGCAGGTCACTTGAAGAAGCGATTGCCATGGACAAAAGGGGACATACAATTTAGCGGTCTGTCATTTTTCAATAGAAGATATACAAATGGCCAAACATATGAAAAAAATACTCAGCATCATTAATCATCAGAGAAATGCAAATTAAAACTACAATAAGATACCTCCTTACCCATGTCAGAATAGGCATTACTAAAAAGTCAAAAACAATCGATGTTGCCATGGATGTGGTGAAAAAGGAATGCTTATACACTGTTGGTGGGAATGTAAACTAGTACAACCTCTATGGAAAACAGTATGGATATTCCTCACAGAACTAAAAATAGACCTACCATTTGATCAGCAATCCCACTACTGAGTATCTACAGGAAAAGAAGTCATTTTATAAAAAGTCACTTGTACCTGAATGTTTATCGGTGCACAATTCACAATTGCCAAGATACAGAATCAACCTAAGTGCCTATCAACTGATGATTGGATAAAGAAAATGCGGTGTGTGTGTGTGTGTGTGTGTGTGTGTGTATACACACACACACACACACACACACACCATGGAGTAATACACACACACACACACACACACCATGGAGTAATACTCAGCTATCAAAAGGAATGAAATAATGTCTTTTGCAGCAACTTGAATAGAACCGGAAGTCATTATTCTAAGTGAAGTATCTCAGGAATAGAAAAACAAATACTGCATGTTCTCACTTATAAGTGGGGGCTAAATGATGGATGCACATCATACAGAGTGGTGCAATAGACTTTGGAAACTCAGAAGGGGCAAGGGGACAGGGAGTGATGAAAAATTACCTACTGGGGACAATGTGCGCTATTTGGGTGACAGGGAATGCTAAAAGCTCTGACTTTGCCACTATAAAATCCATCCATGTAACAAAAAAAGTGTACCCCCTAAATCTATTAAAATGAATTTTAAAAAATTGAGGTTCTATATGTACACTTCTCACCATTTACCCTTTGACCTTGCTCACTTTCAAGTTTATGCACTCCTGGATTGGTGTATAAACTTGAGACAGTAGGACATGAAAAGGTATTTTAGGAGGCAGAGATTATTTTGTTAATTTAGTGCTACATTAAACTGTGGAGTTTACTCATCTGGGGAAAAAAAAAATATATGGTGACCTCTCCAGAGTATATTTGTTTTCCAGGAAGAAAATGTGGTTCTATGAAAGAATACTGACCTGGAAAAGGAGAGCAACATATTCCTACAACAAATGTCTACTGAGGAAATGCTAGAACAAAATGCAGAACATGGGACATAGCCGGAAGCAGGCAAGATGGAAATTCAGGATCTAAGGACTGAGAAGTCTCTCTTGCCCAAACAGATGTTCCAGATGATTATTAAGACTTGTTTTATTTTGTAGAAATGATGCTGCTTTTACTAAAATTAAGTGAGATCTCCGTCACCATTTTATTAGATTAGAGACTGTAGAATTTAGTTTAAAGTAATATTTAGATTTCAAAAGTGAGATAATGCTCCCCAGGGGCACTTTTGAAATCTAAATATTGCTTTAAACTAAATGAAGATTTCTCTTATAAATTTAATTTGAGGCAAGGAAAACAATGTGAAAAAGAAGCCATGAACTTAAGTATGGGTTGTTCCACTGCTTTCTTATGTAACTTTGTTAAAAAGATAAAAAGGCAAAAATCCTTCCCCAATCTGTAACCTCACCCCCTAAGCCTTTTAGTCTCTCCCCCTCCCAACCCTCATAATTTTGCTATCATTCATTTTTGAAAGAGAATAAACAAAACAGCCTTTTAAAATTCTACAGTCTCTAATCTAATAAAATGTGTGCCCCCAAGGCAAAAAGTATGGCAGATTATTTTTTACTTTGTTTTAATTTCTTAAATGACAGGGAAAATAATACTCTAATTTCTAAGAAATTGAAAGAGTAACGTTGTGTATTCTTGCTCTGATTTTACAGTCAAAAGCAGCTGGAGTTTATGCAAGGTCCAGACAGTTCAGACCCAATCAGAGTAGGTTATTTTCCTTTTACACTTCTGACCGTGAAAGACCCGGTGCCAGGTTATCACTTCCAGAAAACATCTATGCCAGCAAAACCCACAGACAGAGACTTTTTTTTTTTCCTTTCTGAATTGTTAGTTGGTCTCCCAGCACATTTCGAATGTAACCTTTTTAATCCCTGCATTTGCAATTAGAGATTAAAATTCCATTCCAAGAGCCATTCAGCAGATGGCATAGCATGAAAAACTGGAGGTATTTTAAAATTGTATTTATACAGAACACCAGATGAATTTGCCAGCCTGTTTCTCCCTAAGCTTATACATTCTCTTGTGAAAATTGATTGTTTAAGATGTAGATTTCATTTGCTGGGATTTAGCATTTTTATAGGATTTTAAAGCATCAATTAATCCATCTCTTTTGTTCAGCACAGTTGCTTTAAATATGGAAGTAAAATCTATATTTAAAGAAACTGCTTCTTAAGAAGATTAAGTCACCTGTGCAAGGGTCACCAGGGTAGGTTCAGAAAGGCCAGATGATAATGGGATGGACAGGTCACTGAATCAATGCATCTATTAAATGGAAACCTCATCACATCTTAGGCAATTTAGGCAGTTTGATTCTTAATTAAGATTTTTCCTTTAGCTTCCTCCCAGAGCTTTTTAAAATCCTTATAGCTTTTAAACTTTTATTGACATATAACAAATATATAAATGTGCACAAATCGTAAATGCATAGTTTGAGGAATTTTTTAAAAATGACCATGTAACTACCACCTGGATTGAGGGGGAAAAAAAGTATTGGTACCCCCAAAGCTCCCTCATGCTCCTTCCCAAATTGCTCCTTCCCCCAAGGGAACCACTATCCCAATTCTAGCACCAAAGATTAGTTTACATCTTATTGAAATGCATAATATATAAATAGTCTTACACAGTATTTACTCTTTTGTGTCTGGCTGCATTCATTCAACATTATGTTTGATATTCATCTATACTGAATATCTACAGCGGTATTTTGTTCATTGTCATTGTTGCATGTAGTGCATTGTATAAATATGCCACAATTTATTCATTTTACTGTTGATGAACATTTGGAATGTTTCCAGTTTAGGAGTTTTACAAAGATTGCTTTTATGATTCTTTTACTGCATGTCTTTCGGTGGACATATGTGTGCATTTCTGATAGGATTAAACCTAGTCGAGGAATTGTTGGTTCACAGTTTTCCAAAATGTTTGTACCAATTTACACATCCACCAGCAGTGTATGAGGCTTCCAGTTGCTCCACATGCTTGACGGCACTGGACAACTTTAGCAATCTGGTGGGTATGTAGCAGTTTTGCATTATAATTGTAATTTCCATTTCCCTGATGACTAATAAAGTTGAGCACACTTTCATACTTATTGGCCATTGGTGATGTATCTGTTGAAGTCATTTGGCCATTATTCAATGTATTCATTTTTTTTTTAATTTAAAGAGCTCTCTCTATATATTAGATGTAAATCTTCTGAAAGACATGTATATTGCAAGTAATTTATATTCCATGGTTTTCTTTTTAATCTCTTGAGTCTCTAGGAAGTTCTTAATTTTGAAGAAATTCAATTCATTGATAATATTTTTTTTCTGTATGGTTAGTGTGTTTTATGTTTTCTTTAAGAAATTTTTGCATCTCTGAAGTTCACAAAGTGAACTATGCTACCTTCTAAAATCTTTATTATTTGGCCTCTCAAACTGGGCCCACAATTTGAATTTATTTTTATATGGTGTTGATAAGAAATTAAAATCATTATTTTCCATTTAGATTCCTACTTATCCAAGCACTGCTTATTGAAAAGACTAGCCTTACTCTCAATGCACTGCAGTGACATCTTTTTTTATAAATCAATTGCTCCTATATATGTCAGTCTATAACTGGACTCTATTCTATTTGTCTATTCTTGTATCAATAACACATCCTTTAATTATTAGAGTTTTATAAGTTTCAATATGTCTTCTAATTTTGTTCTTTTTATTCAATGACTCCTTGGCCATTTTAGTCTTTTGCGTTTCCATATATATTTAAGAAAAATGTATCAACTTCCACAAGAAAATATAACTTGTAAGAATTGTAACTGAAATCGCATAACATTTATAGATTATTTTGGTAGAAAGTGACATCTTTGCATTACTGTCTTTTGTTTCATTAACATGGTGTAACCCTCCATTAATTAAGGTTTTTAATTTCTCAAAATAGCATTTCGTTGTTTTCTTTGTAGAGTAAATACACATCATTTGTTAGTTGCCTAGTTTTGCTGTTGAATTAGATAATAAAATAATTGCCTTTTCAACTTTTTTTTTCTTTTAAAACATATACATTTAAGGCTATATATTTTCATGGAAGTCTGGCTATATCTGCACCCCATATGTTTGAGTAAATGGTATTCTTATTACTTAGTTTGAAATGTTTTCTAAATTTTATTTTTATTTCTTCTTTGGCCCATAGATTATTTACAAATATAACTTATGTTTTCGAAGATATCATTTTGTTATTGATTTCTCACCAATTTAACTCTAGGTGGAGAACATGCTCTGTATGATTGCAATCTTTGAAATGTGTAAAGGTTTGCTTTAGGACCTAACATATGGCCTGTTTTACGCGCATTTGAAATAAATGAACTCTACAGTTGTTGAAATAGCATTCTACATATCAATGCAGTCACATTGTGAGTCGATAAAATGTTCTATGTCTCTACCAATTTTCTGTCTATTATGTCATAATGAGAGGTGCGTCAAAATCTTTAACTACCGTTTCTAAAATTAATGCTTTAAAATATTAATTTTATTAGTTTTGCTTTATATGTTATTGTATGTATAAAAATAGAACTGTTATATTTTCCTGCAGATTGATCCTTTTATCATAATGAAATGTCTATGTATATCCAGCCATACTCTTTTTCTTATGGTCTACTTTCCTGATGCTAGTGTAATTATGCCTGCATTGTTTTATACAGTATTTTCCTTCTCTATTTATTTTAATCAATATTTCATAGTGAGACCCCATCTCTACCACATAAAAAATTTAAAAATTAGTCAGGCATGGTGGCACATGCCTATAGTCCTAGCTACTTAGGAGGCTTAAGCAGGAGGATTGCTTGAACCTAGGAGTTCAAGTTTATAGGCAATGATCACACCTCTGCACTCAAGCCTGTGCCACAGACTGAGACCCCCATCTCAAAAAAAAATAAAAATAAAAATAAAGAACCACGCAGATAAAAGATTACTAAACCAGAATCAGAGTAGACTTCAGAGAAATGGAGTTTATAGAGTTCAAAAAACCTAGAAGCTATAAATCTACTTTCTGCTTCCAGATAAGGATATAGACTTGATGTTACTAAGTTTGGCTTCAGAATCACAAGGTTCTCATCAATTGTAAACATCTCTAAAAAGGGAACACAGACATTGTTTGTGCAACTTTCTGAATGGTAACACAAAAATGACCATGGTGCAGTGAAGATTCTACTCTCAAGTCTGGCAAGATCCTACCTTGTCAGTAGATCCAGGTGATCCCCAGTTAGAAACTCAGGGACACATGGGAAGCTGTGCTAAGACACATTGCACCTGGTTCTGCTGTCTCTCAGCTTCCACCTCACTTACACAAAGATTTTGCATCCCTGACTAATTAACTCACAGTCACCGTCTAACCTACTGAGGGTGTTTGTGTAAATGCCAGTCTCTTTCCAGGAGCTGTAACTTCATAGGCTGTTGTGCACACAAAACTACATAATGCATTTAAAGTGCTTAGCAGGGTGCCTATTATTGAATAAAGCCCTGAATAAACCTTAATTAGGATGATAATGAAGATGATGTTGATTATGAAATGAACAGATTCATAGATGATATTAGCATTCTATTTTGATAGATGATCAATAAGGCAGAAGTAGGGGGGATGGTTTCTTTACGCCTCTATACGATACCACTGACATGAAAGAATAGGGATTTCAGTCTGTCTTGGAGCATCCTGCTTCTCCTCTTTTTGGGAGATTTTAAAGTAAGGTTATTAAAAGCAATGAGATGGTCTACAGATTACACCAATGGACATTTTTTTCCTTTATCTTTAAAATATAAATGAAATGATACCGATGGATATTAAATTAAATTGGAGCTCTTGAACATCTGACATCCCAAATGTAGTCATTTTTGTGATTCAGAGGGATTCTGTGTTGCCAGTGTTTTTAAATACAACAGTAGTTCTTTCACTGCAAGATCATCTGGGAGACACAGATACAAGGTCCGGGCTCCCCTCACAGTGAAAGTAACGTAAAGTGATGGATTACTTCAGGCCTTTGCCTCTGTCTCCTCTTACAAGAAAGTTCTGCCACTAGCAGCGCTATGGCCTCAGGCACATTACTTAACTTCTCTAAGTATCATTAGCCTCACTTGCAAAATGGGAAAGTAAAAGAAATTTCAAAATTTGTGTGGGAATTATTATCATCATTTCACCATGACAAGCATTATCAAAATGTCTTAATTAAAAAGAAAGGAAGAAAATTAAGCCTAGATTATTCAGAAGCCATGACATGGTATCCATATTCCTTTCTAGTTTTATCTAGATACGTTTCAGCAAAATATTAACTGATCCTTAATTACATGCTAATTCATTCATTCTCAACCGTTTGTTAAGCACCTACTATCTTTCAGATCACTGAAATACAATGTTACGACTTGGACCCTGTTCTCAAGGAGTTCATGATCTGGCAAAAGATTGTTATTATTCCCTTATTTACACTGCCCCCTTAACCAAACATAATTTTCTATGACCAACTTCACTCAGGAAACATTTTGTAATACACCTGAGCAGTCTGTATCTATCTGCCCTGTTTTATTAACATTTTATTTTTACCTTGAATATAGCACCTAAAACACTGGGTCATACAGAACAGTTCATCAATATATATGGAACATATGTAAGTTCCATTATGGAAAGAAAGGTGTCTTTGTATTTAGTATCTTATTTATTTCTCTCTTTCCAACAGCACTAGTAGCTGTATCTGTCAGCAGACATTACACGTACATAAACGTACTTGGACAAAATAATAAAAATACCTACATTCCTTTGACATTTTATATTTCTCAAAATATTTCATGCACATCTTTTCTTTTAATCTCACAGTTACATCTAAAATGTGTTAATCTGAAAGGAAAAAAAAAAAAAAAGCTTAAATAAGTTGCCAAAAGTCACCAAAAGATAGAGCTGAGAGCATATAAGAAAAGACTTCCAACTCCTGGTCCAGTGATTTTTTTCTACCACAATCTTATTGCCTTCTGAGAGCTGTCCTACAATTTGTCACTTTCAGATGGATTTTGAAGGAACATTTAGGCAGAAGATTGGAATTCAGAAATAAGAAAAATCAGGAGAGTGAAAGATTTACTACCCTCTTGAAAAGGATGAAAAAGCTATGGTTAGCAAAGCACAAGCCTAAATACTAAATGCAATTCCAGTCAATAACTTCTGGTACCATTTACTTACTAAAATATAACCTAAGTCAAAACCTGTTTACCTCTTTGAGCTGACAACACGTTCAACTTCATATTCTTAGCAGTCAGGTTCAGGGCTATGTTCATCTCTCAATAAACCTTATGATATTGGTTACAATGTTTACAAAAG
>RJWJ010014589.1:0-37623 GCA_004363605.1 Indri indri | reverse complement strand
AAGAAAACACTCCCTGCTCACCAACCACAGCTCGACAGGTAGCTGCTGCTGCTTCTGCCTCTTCTCAGTGCCTCGTAATCATCCTTGAGCATCTGGGACCTGCCAGCCCCTGAGCTAAATGTACTCACAACTAAGAATACCTTAACAGTGGTCCCCAACCTTTTTGGCACCAGGGACCGGTTTCATGTAAGACAATTTTTCCGTGGACTGGGCGTCAGAGGGTGGGGGGAGATGGTTTCAGGATGATTCAAGCACATTACATTTATTGTGCAGTCAAACCTCTCTGCTAATGATAATCTGCATTTTCAGCCTCTCCCCAGCGCTAGCATCACCGCCTGAGCTCCACCTCAGATCATCAGGCATTAGATTCTCATAAGGAGCACGCAACCTAGATCCCTCACATACGCAGTTTACAGTAGGGTTTTTGCTTCTATGAGATTCTAATGCCACTGCTGATCTGACAGGAGGCAGAGCTTATACAGTGATGTGAGCTATGGGGAGCAGCCGTAAATACAGACGAAGCTTCGCTCACTCAACTGCCACTCACCTCCTGCTGTGTGGCCTGGTTCCTAACAGGCCACATACCAGTACCCGTCTGCAGCCCAGGGGTTGGGGACCACAGCCTGATAAGATATCCTCATGGGAGGGCATCACAACAGGCCAAGAAATAGTTAACTCCCAGAAAAGACAAGAGAAAAAAATAATGGATTGCACCTTCTGGGCCAAAGGCTTCAGGCTGGATGGACAGTACCCTCTTCTCCCAGGCCTGCTAGAGAGGTCCTCTTTCTCCACTTCTGCATACCTGTCCAAGCCAAATATCTAACTTTAATCCCCCCAACCATTCTGGAGGGCACAAGATCACTTGCAAGCACCATCTCCCTAATACCCTCATCTTCTTCATACCCTGTGTTTAGATTTCTGGAATCTGGATGCCTTCTCTACCCATGTCCAAGACCTCTCACAAAATAGCAAAGCAAACACACAGGTGCAGACCTCCATCAAAACTGAAGCAGACTCCCAGGTGGGCAGCTCCTTCAGGCCGTGGGAGACTCCACCAAAAAGAAGGACATTTCCCATTGTATTATCCCAATCCCATGTTAAGGACAGCGGGCCCCAAACAGTCCTTCTACCCAGTGATATTAAAACAGCAAAATTACATGTACAAGCAGAGTTCCATCAAATCACAGCAGATTGAAAAGGGCCCCTATTTGATTGATGTCTGTTCATAGGTGACAGCTCTGCACACGGCAAGGGTACATCCCACCAGGATTTAAAACAATTGACAGGTGGAAAGGGCAGGGGAGTCTCCATAAGAGATTCTCTACAGTTCCCTATATGAGAGAAATGAGGATAAAGTAAATAAAGCTCAGAATGTATTTTCTCCCATTCTCTTCTCTGCATTCTCTCAAGGAATCTGATGTCCGGTGGGAGAGAGGTATGAAATCTCCTGTGCCCCCGAACCAAGTTGGCTTCTACTGAGTCAGGCTGGGAGCTCAGAGGACAGGGTCCATGAAGCAGGAACGTCCTAACTCAGTTTGTTAGCCCTACTTACAGTGTATTTCATTGGGCGTCTTAATGCAGTTAACACTTTTTTAGAAGCTGGAACAGGTGCAAAGGGGGAATGCTCCTCCAGAGCCTGAGCTGGGCTCCTTTAACTGCCTCTGTTTCTTTCTGTGAAATATCTTTATGCACAAGGACATAGTCCAGCCAAAACTGCACACACCAGAGGCTGTCAGAGAGAGAGATGGTGTCCTGCTGCTTTTTGCTCTGGGTCTGAGATTCTGAGTCTCAAAATAAAAGGCATGACTTCCTCAGAAGGGCCATATTCTCTTTTCTGGATCCAAGTAGCTGAGATCAACAGTGGGGGAGGGGGACTAAGGGACCCTGAAACCACACCTTTATTATTGGCAGTCATTGCAACTAATATTTGTAAACCACATCTGCAGTTTCCAGACTATTCTTATCTATGTCATTTATCTTATCTTTACATTACCCTGAGGGAGGGGCAAGAACCATCACCCACAGTTTAAAGAGAGAGAAGCGAACTTGCCCAAAGTCCCCCAACTACTAAGCAGCAAACTCGCGACCCATACCCAGGTCTTCTGATGCAAATTCTCTGTCCTTCCCACCACGATGCAGCCTCTTTCTACTGACCTCAGAACTTCAGGGGGTAGAAATGTCAAACAGAAGAACCTTTGCTACCTTCCAAATCAAAATATCAAGAAAAAAATAACAATGTAACAACCTCATACCCTTTCGGGTTCTCTACATCTGTGATGGAACAATGAGATGCCATCTATTATTAAGATTCATAAAGACTTTGCATTCACTGTCCACATGCCAGGCACGGTGCTGGCCGCGGGTATGTAACCTTGAGAAGCATCACACAGAAAACCTTTTTGCTGTTAAAAATAACACTCCCTCCTTTACTCTCCCAATAACAGATTAGAACCAAGCAAAGAGAACCTTCATCGTCCATTGTGCAAAACAACACCAAGCAGTTCTCGGCGAATACGCAGCTGGAGCCTGAATCTGGGAAAGCCGACAGGCTTGTCTCTCCCATAGGTCACCTTTCCTTCCTTTCCATTTCCGCTGCCTGTGTCGCGCTCTTTGCCGCCATTCCACTTCACCCTTGTAATGCTGGGGCTGCAGGTGCAGTTGCGCCTGAGCTCCTTAGGACTTCCGTCTCCAAAGGTCATTTTTTGCCCAGAAAAAAAAAAAAAAAAAAAACACATAACACGGCACAAGTCAGGGCTCTGTACAGCAAAGTAGATTGTTCTACATGAAAGAGTTGCCAAAGATCATACTCCCAGTGAGCTGCAGGCCTTCGCTGGGAGGGAGAAGGGTGGGAGGGTGAACACCTGGAAGATGCTCAAGTCTGGCCATGCCTGGGAAAAGGAGAGTAGCCCCAGGTCAGTCCTCTTCTAGCAGTCCCCAATATGAGAGACCTGTGGTCCCTAACCACCAGGCCACGGGACCAGTGTACTGGTGTACCACTGTGATAGACAAAAGCCAGGTCGTCGAGCTATAGGCTTTCAGTTTAAGATCTCTGAGGCTATTTCAAATTTCTTGCACCCCCAAATCCTAGATGAGTCCCCCTCTCCAGATAAGAGTGATTGGGCTCTCACCAGTCTTGCCTCCAAAAATAGAACAATCTCTAGGATTGAGGTGGACCTACAGGTCTCTGTAATATTTTTATTTCGCAGGACCCTTTTGTCATGACCCTGGAAATCTCAGTATTGCAGGCTGAACTCTTCCCCAGAGTAGTGGCCAGAGAACTTAATAAAAAGATCTAAAAGCAAACTTAAGGGGATGGGGAGTGGGAATTTAAAGGTAAAATATGGGGAAGAAGCCAGGAAGAATATTGGTTCATTAGTGATGCAAGAACATGGGCACTTAGCCAATGACTTTGAAGGCATGTGCAGACTGCCCTCTTGCTTTCCTGCCCAAGACGATGAGCTCGCAAGGGCAAGCTCATTCCTCTGCTCCCAAAGATGAAAGGTGCTTGAGGAATGATTCTTTACGGTCTAGTTTATTAGACAAGATAAAGGGCTCCTAGGAAAGATGACAAGATGACAGTAAAAAGATATTTCTGAGACATTAGGATAAACCAAAGATAAGAGGAGATAATGTCAAAGAATATGACACAGTGGGTCAAGAGGAGAAGAAATCCAATCACTTTGCAGCTATGTTCCAAAGGCATAAATATTCTGGATCTTCTAAATAAGAACAGTGTTCCATGCTCCACAGAACATTTACGTAAATTCTTGGTAAATTCTTGCATAGATGGAAGGAAACTCATTAGTGCCCCAGTGGGGACAGGGACAGTCTGGTGCTCAGAGGCTCCCTACTGAGTGGCACAGGGTGGCTGTTTTTAACCTGACAAAACAAGAAGAGTGTAGCCTTTCTGGAATGTGTATCCAAGATGAAATAACAAAGAGCCAATAACAAAAGGGAAAAGAGCAGGCAGGGCTTTGATGTCTGAAGAAGAAAAAAAAAAAGATCTCTATGAAATATGCGAACCAGGGATGGAACCCCAGGGAAGCACATTTAGGTGAGGACAAAAGGCAAAAATACTGGTTGCCCCATGATGGGCTGGACTAGACTGATTTTTTTTCATTGTAACAAGATGGGAATTTCCTCACCCCAAAAGAGGAAGCTTAGCCAAAAGGATTTTACAAGATTTCCCACTAACTGAAGGTGGGATTTTTCAATGATCTCTATAATTGGCACGGGGTTCTTGCTGCTGTCTTGGCGGAGGGGAAAGACGAAAAAGGAAGTAAGGTGTTTTCACCTCTCTTATTACCTCCCCTTGGGGCAGGCATTGTGAGCCCCTGATGTCAATTTTCTTACCTCATTCTGGACAGTGAGTGGTACCTTTCTCTCAACAAAGAAAGGAAGTCAGCATGATTATTCAACAAAGAGCATTTCAAAAGGAACCTTGCAGCCACTGTGTGTTCTCACTCCTCATGGTACTGCCCGGTTTTCCTTCCAGAAAAGGGGCACGCATCTTGGATTAACCTACTTAAAAATAACAAACCATAGGCACCGTCTGTTAATTCCAGCTGCTTCTTATAAGAAAGAAAAGTCTGTTACATGGTGATGTCAGAAGGCCTCAAGATCATAAAAAGATTTCCCAGAGGGTCTCCTAAAATAGGAGAGACAACCAGAAGTCACTTTGGTTGAGGTAATCGAGTACAGAACACTGATCCAGCTGCAGGAAATAAATAACACCTTCCCAATATAGATGTCAAAACGTTCCCCGAATCTAGCCACAGCCGTGATATCAAGTATCCTGTTATCTCCTGGAGGCCTAACTTTGTTACATGTAGAACATCAAATAGATCCCTGCCTCGTCCTGCTGACAATTTTATCTCTCAAAAGGTAGAGAAAGCAATTAGGGAAACCGCTATTCTTGACACAATTCTAACGTCAAGGAAGAGCCAGCTGGCAATGGGTAAGTGGCAGGAATCTCCTGAGAATAAAGTGTAATCGCTGGGAAAGGATAGCTTATGCAGGAGGACTTGGTCATCATTCATAGCCACCATCTCTGAGCAGCAACCAGCTGTGGCTCCCACCTTCCAGGAGCTGATAGTCTACCCGGAAGATAAGTCATATCTGAGGGCATTTTATCAGTGACAATGGGGAAGCAGAAAGGGCAAGTGTTACAGAATTCAAAGAAGGAAGAGTATATTATGGAGGGGATGAGGCTACAGAAATCTGACTAGAGCTGACTAGACGAAGGGTATAAGTGTGTGTGCGTGCGTGTGTGTGAAGGAGGAACGCACGTTCCACACCTGGGCGGTGGTTTGAGAATTAGAGCACAAATGTCCCCCTGGAGGCCACTGAGTTTGGCCCAGTGGAGAGCTCCCAGAAGGAACTATTGGAAGGTAGTAAATGTCTTAGGTGTTCCAGAGAACTGCCTCTGCCCTCGGAGTCAGCTCCCGCAACCATACTTGTCCTAAGTTACCATTCGCACCTCACCCCGACGCAGCTGTTTGGATTGAGGTGAACATGCCACATAAGCTGAACCAGACAGATGCTTTTTTCCAGGAATTTGGAACTTGGAATCTCTGCCGGTCAGCTGCCTATGGGTGCAGAAACTCAGGAGCTATGGAGACAGACCATCTGCTCTGAAGAGCAAAAAGAAGCCAACGGCACTCTGTAAAAGGAGAAGGAAAAACAGACTAATGGAGAAAAGCAGAGATGAGCCCTCAGGACAGAACGGACCAAACCAGCCCCTGCCTTGTTCCATCTCCATCCTGGTCCCAAGCCCTCCAGGGTTGGGCTGTTCTCCTTGGGTGGGAGTCCCATGAAAGCCCTGCACCCCAGTGCCTTCTCCTTTTAACTCAAGCCACATTGCTTGGGTTCCATGACTGTACCCAAAGGCCATGATAATGACATGTGCCAGGCACTGAGCTGAGCACTTTCACAGTTACCTTAATAAACCTGTAGGTAGATACTGTGGACTCTGAGTAACCTGCATAAGGCCATTGAGCTTCTAGGATGGCAGCAGAGCCAAGACTGGACCCCAGACGCTCTGACTTGGACCTGGTGCTTTCAGCACCATTGCTATTCTCCCCATGCCTTGGAAAAGGCATGTGTTCCGCAACCAGAGCTTATGGCTAAAGACTTTGGACTTAGTCCTTTATATAATAAATATATAATAAAAGTAGTTGAAGATTTTCGAGGAGGTGAAAGTGGGATGTGCAAGGAGGGAACACTCCATAGGCAGGAGGATCCTGGGGGCCAGGCCATCAGGAGAAGAACTCTCCATGATTATCTGTGGATGCATTGAGCCTAATTGGGAAAGAAATGAAAACAAAACTAGGAGGACAGCCAAGGCTGTTAGCCCACAGGGATGAGAACCTGTCAGTCCGATGGGGGAGGTGAGGACAGAAGGGTTGAGTAAACAGCTAGGTCAGCAGCCAGGTAACACAAAGTGCTGGAGCAGGACTCAAGGTAAGGAATGAGCCAAGGGACAAAGTCGACCAGCACGTGGTGAGGAACATCTCTTTCACATAAAGCCTGGTGTCTGCTGCCTGGGTGGGGGAAGCTCTTTGGAAAACCACACTGGAGCTCATAGTTTCAAAGCATCAGGAGGCCAGAAGTTGGTCTGCAAAGGACCCAGGAAAGAGTGGATAGGGAGCAAACAAGGAGGCAGGACCGTCAAGGAACGCAGGCGTGCACTTGAAAGGAAGATGTGAGACAGTCACTAGAGGAGACAAGACAATCAAAGAGGGTTTCTTTCTTTCTATCTTTTTTCTTTTCTTTCATTTATCTCTTTTTTATTTTCTTTCTGGACAGGAAAGCTCTGCATATCTTTGTAGGCAGACAGTAAGGAGCCAGCAGGCAAAACTAAAGCTGCAACAGACAAGGAATAAAGGATGGTGCAGGGTCCCAGGTAGGCACCCAGACTTTTAAAAAACTGAATTGAGAACATTATCGGTGAAAAAAATAGGTAGAATTCCATGGCTGTGTTGTCCAACAGAGTAAACCCTTCGTGTGAGAAAGGTTACGAAAGCTAAAATTGCAGCAGAACAGACAATCCCAGAGAAGAAAAAGAGTGGAGACATCTAAAGAGGACCGCACAGTCACCCAGACAGTGTCTGCCAGCGCCACAGCACTGAAGAGACAGGGACAAAGATAGGGAGGCGTGAACCCCAGCAGCTCTGCAGCAGGGGCCAGGGTATCTGGCAGCAGGGCTGAGGGCTCGAAAAGTGCTAGACAATTTTTAAAAGGACTTTTGAGTTATGTTTTGGGGCAAAACAAGCAAGCAATGATGAATCCACTGCACAAGGAAGATAATTAAATGCTCACAGATGGCAATAAGAAGACAAAACTCTTATTTTGTTTGCCTTTCCATAGGAAAATGATCTTGAGAGGGAGAAAGGTAAAGTAAACATCATAAAGAAGTAAGTGAGGTGCAAGAGAGTGAAAAGATAATAAGAGAACAGTTGGCTTCCTGAAATGAGTTCAACTATTCGGGCCCTGACAAAGCGCGGCCCAGCACTGACGGTGGGGCTCACGGGTCTGTGTCTGGGGACATGTTCAGAGAGATGCCAGAGAAGCAGATGTTGTCCAGATCGGGTCGGGGGAGGAGGAGGAGGAGGAAGGCACACCCTCAAAAGCCCAAGCTAATCCCCACCATGGAATTAATTATTAAACAGGTGGCTTGTCAGTATGTAAAAGAGAGTATGTTGATTGCTAAAAACCACTGGAGTTCATAAATTGTGCTACGTAACCTCATTTCTATATCGTAAGAGAGAGGGGCAGCTAGACTTGCTATTCATTTGTAGATGCCCTGTCTCATTCCAAAAAGGATCGAAGCCTGATTAAAGGGACACCAAAAATCCACCAAGACGCTGCAAATTACGAATATATGAGAAAGAAAAAAGGAAAAACAAAGGAAAGACATAGAAACGTAGCCATAAATAAAACAAATATTAAAATGTACAGCACGGGGTCTATCTGCTTACTATAGTGAATTCTATTCACTTGCTGAAGACGAACCACTAGTTTGGCTCTAAGTGTTCTATCAAGCAACAGTGAAAGGAAACCTGATCAGTTATTCATTTCACACCATCTATGAAATTTAAAAAAAGAAGAAGGAAGACAGAAGAAAAGAGGAAGTAAGGGGGGGATGGATGGGAGGAGGGAGATAAGATAGAAAGATGGAAAGAAATAAAGACAAGAAGCACCATTATTCCTGAGACTAGACCCCAAGGGAAATTCTGAAGCTCATCAGAAAGGAGGCAGTGTATAACTGTAACAAACACTGCAAGGACTCCGTTGCAGTTAGATGTAATATATAACCTCCAAGAACCCCTCTAATTCTCTAGTCTAGATTATTTGTAATTCAAATTTGAGGAAATTTCGTTAAAAATCCTGGTACTATAGAAGTAGTCTCAGCTTCCAATGTTGGCCTGATTATTTTAAGGAACATTCAGTACAGATTAATTATAGGAAAAGCCAAGTGCTAATACAAGAAACTCTGGAGGACTTTCCACATTCTTCTTTTAAGTGGTGGCTCAGGGTCACACATTCTCTATGTGGGTCTGTCCAGGGCACTGCTTTGGGAAGTCTCAGGGTCCTCTCATCCTTGGGGACAAGTGATAAGTGTAATTCTCCCTGAGGTTGAGCAGGTTCACGTGGACAGCCAATGACCCTAGCTGGGAAGGGTCTTGGAAGCCAGTATCCCTGTATTCAAACAATGCTAGAGTCAGACCACCTTACCACATCAATGGTTATCTTCAGATGGCTCTTCTAAGTTATCACACCATCTCTAAAGAAAGAGGTTTCACAGGTGTTCCAGTTGTTGGGATCAGGGCATAATATACTAGAAAAACACTAGACTAGGAATAAAACTGAATTCCTGGGTCTACACCTACAATAACATGAATTTATCCAAGCCATTTAACCTCTTCAGGTCATCCTCCATAAAATAAAGGGTTTGTATATTTAGATGACTGTTAAGCATCCTTTCTGTGCTCATATTCAATAATTCAGGAGTATGAAGTAAAAATGCATTTAAATATGTCCTATAATCATAGAACACATATAGATATTGTTGGTTATCTTGCTAATCTATGATGTAAACCATTTGATTTATAGGAATCCAATTTGTACTTAAATTTTCCAGAAGATATGCATTACAATGTATACCTATATGATAATCTACATGGGGCAATTCATTCATGACCAGCCTGGGCAACATAGTGAGACTCCATCTCTACAAAAAATTAAAAAAATTAGCCAGGCATGGTGGCCTGCACCTGTAGTCCCAGCTACTCAGAAGGCTAAGGCAGGAGGATCACTTGAGCCCAGGAGTTTGAGGCTGCAGTGAGCTATGATCACACCACTGCATTCCAGACTGGGTGATAGAGCGAGACTCTGTCTCTTTTAAAAAATAAAAAAAAAGATGGGGCAATTCTAAATGCATTGTGGTATCCTGGATTTGATCCCGGAACAGAAAGAAGGACATTAGTGGAAAAACTGGTGATATCCAAATGAAGTGTGTAGTTACTTACAAAAAAAGGAGAGTTCACATGTACTGTTCAGTCTAGCAGACTTGACCTTTTATTTCACAACCAGCTTCACAAAAATATGTACTCCAGAATCCTTAGCTCTGATGTAATCCATTCTTATTGACTGATCTTAGACCCTGTTGTCTGAACTATTCCTAACTCACTTGGCTTCCAACTGAATCCTTGCATATAGTCATGTAGCCCCTTTGATCACACAGTTTCCAATTAATACCTACCAGTCCAGGCCCTCATTGCCAATGATCTGTCTGATTCACCTTCCACACTGGATTGAACAGACAGATCATAGTTGGTGATCATTCACTTGTCTAACAAACCTCACTGACTCCATATTACATCTTGTATCCTTCCAGGCTAAGGTACTTTAGAATAAGACCATGGCATTCTACGATAAATGCTACTTTCACTTTGAATTATTGGTAAAGACAATGGAATCAGAAAGATCCAGAGAAAGGCAGCTAAAATTATCAAGACAGAAAAGGCTCCTCCATAAGGATGAATTAAAGAAGTTAGGAGTCTGCAAGATAAATAAAAATGTTAGGAGGAGACATTGTCAAAGTTTTCCATGTCTTAAAGAGAAAAAATGGATTTGTAAACCAATTTCCAGAATACCAGACTGAGGCATCATCCCTTGAATCTTAAAACAGACAAATATAGGGCAGTTAGAAAGACATTACTAATAAAAACAAACTGGTGACATCAAGAAACAGTAAGGACTGACAATATGACTTTAAGGAGGGTGTAGACAAAGTCATGGAAAAAAATCTGTGTAAGAACATTAAGAGGAAATTGAACATCTCTAAACTCCAGAGACAAGTTCAACTCCCAAACCGCTTGGCATGTTGACTACCAAGAGCTGAGCTCTGCTAACTGTAGGACCTTGGGAGAGCTGCTCATTTGTTTAAGCCTTTGTGTTGCTCATTCGTTGTGAAGGTCACCATATAAAATTATGTAGCACAGTGCCTGGCACGCCAAGCCTTAATAAATATGCTAGCAGTAGCAGCCATGCCACAGTAATAATTAGGCTGAATGAAGTTGGATCCAGCTCAATATAACAGTTTTTCTGCTGAATCATTATTCCATCTTCAATAAATCAACAATTACCATTTTTCAATAATCGAACCCTGCTGCCAGGTCCCTCTCAGCTCAAATCTTGGGATCATTCTTGGGCATTCCAGATAGCCCTTTTCCACTTAGAGAATCTAGCACTAGAAATTTTCCAGTCAAGATCATTGTGACCCCAGAGAAAATGCTTTTCTAAAAAAGAAATCTACATGAACCAATTGCCATGCAATCTTTCCCCCCAGTGACATTTGGTGAGAAATCTTATGTACTGAGAAGTACAGTGCTAAGAACTTATGTTGTGGCTGCTTTAGGAAGACAATGGGAGATCTCAACAAACGTTTCAGATGAGGGTCTTAGCAATAAGACATGTCAAAAGTGAAAGATAAAAAACTAAAAGGTGAATACTAACAAAAAGATTTCTAGACAATGCAAAATTAACAGTGATTCAGAGCTCATCCAGGAGAAATGGCATCCCCTCGCTGTAGGAGACAGGACGGGAAATTTTTAAGGAGATGGAAACCACAGCTGAGATTCCCGTATCCCTCTGTTACTCCTCATAAAGCCAAGCAGACAGCTCCCAAGAAGTAGTCATTTCTACTCTGAAACTCACCTTCCGAACAGTGAGGAAATTTTTAGATTATTTGCTGTCTGCCATTCCTGCATTTTCAAGTGTTCATTTACTTAATAGGCTGTGCCTTGATTACAGTCCTATATGGGTTTGAATTTACGTTCATAAGTATGTTTGAATTTTACTAGCATTCCTCTCCAGGGACTCATACTAAGTCACTACCTGTTATCCGATAAGGCTTAAACTGGTGTTGTAAACCACCATTTGGATTCTGCAACAGAATTGTAAATGCAGTGATAATTAACAAATTTCCCAATTATTCTCCCCTATCCCAGATTTATTAGGCATTGTATCTTAAGAGTTGTCTTTGACCCTCAGGAATACGGTGTGAAAATAATGGGCACAGGGGATGAAAACAGAAAGGCCCCACTGATTATAGGCAGGTGGTTTCATTCTACCATTTGCTCTTCACAGTTGAATAATATCTTAGCTCTTTCCCTTTCATCCTCTCTTCAACTGCTGCGATCTATTTCTCCCCTCTGCCAACAGATGCTTCAAACTGTTCTCCTTAAGGGCAGGGTTATTGAGGCCTCATAATTTGCAAATCCAGGGATACTTTTCAGGCCTTACAACCATTTCCTTCTTTAAAATTTCCCCTCCCTTGGCACCTGGTTTTCATCCCATTTCTCTAGCTGCTCCATCCAAGTCTAGGGCACCTCTTGCTCTGCTGGGACTTCCAAACACTTATTCTATCAGTTCTTCATCCCCAGTGCCCTGGCCTAGTTCAAACTTTCATCATTGCTGACCCAGACCACTGTCATAGCTGTCAAATATGTTTTGTCAACCCCACACACCTGCCACTCTGCCCACAAAATGGTCATTCAAAAATGCAAATCCAATCACATCACTCCCTTACCTAATTGTTTTTCACCTACAGAATAACATCCTGTGCGTGCAAGTCCACTCTTGATTTGGCCCCACCAGGCCTGCCTGCCACATTTCCTGTGGCTTCCCCACACTCTCTTCCCATTCCACTTGCCTCTCCACAATGCCATGCTCTTCCCTTTGCACACATGCTGTTCCCTCTGCCAGAAGTGCCTTCTGTCACCTCCGCCGCTGGAAAACTGACTCACTAGTAGAGTCTCAGCTCCGGGATGACATTTTCTGAGAAGTAGGTGACTCTCAGGATGAGGGCTCTGCGCTCCAAGCCCGTAGCACACAGTACACAGAGAAACCCTCACATTACCAGGGCATGTCTGCTTCTCCACCTTTGCAGTAGGCAGAATGCACCAGGGACCAAGTCCTACTGGACTTTGTGTTCCCAACGCCAAACCCCATAGTCCTGGTCCCTCCCAGGCAGACGATGCACGTTAGCTGCTCAGTACTCAACTAGAGACTTGATAAATCACTAGCGAAGGTAGACAAGTATTCCTTCAAAATGATATTTTTAAACCTCCAAAAAGAAAAGATGACAAAAATCCCTGTGTCTGCTCACGTGAGTGGCGTTCTGTGAGGCTTTGGGGAGGAAAAAAAAAATCTTCTGGGTCTAACTGATGGCACCAGAAGAACAAGCCCATCCCCGAGGCGCTATTTAAATTCCACTCAGTGATTTTCTTTTTAATTCGTTTTTATTCCAGGTGCAGCCCTGCAGCTATTTTAAAACTGAGACTTAAAATAAAGTAATACTAATAGCTAGAGTTATCACAGGCTCCCGCAGTCACAGGGTGCCTAGAATCCAAAAAAAAAAAAGCCTTTCAGGAGTTTTGACAAACCACAATATCCCTTCCCCAGGAGAGGGTGGAGACCAAACAGAACAGGGGGCTCCATCATCAAAGGATTATGCTTCACTCTGCAAAAGCATTCATTCCTGGATCCCTGAAATAGTCCACTTCGTACCTTTAACCATTAGTTTTCAAAATATTAACAGCCTGAAGGGAAGACTGGATTGCTAGGCAGGAAAACAGAAAAACATGAACCCAGAGAGGCGTCCTCCAAGTGTGGCCAGCAGGCCACCTGTGTCAGTCTCCTGGGACCCAGGGTCTGAGCACAAATGCCAACTTCAGGTACCACCCCAGACCCATGGAATCAGAACCTCCACTCAGAGAAAAAAGTGTCATTTAGGTGCATGTTTCTGGAAAGAAACTCTATGCTAAAGAAAGCTGCCCCAGGAAATGGAGTTTTGTGAGTGGTGCCCAGAGACACAGCCCTGCCTCTGACCTGCTTGTGTCAGCAAGAGCCAGGGTTGTTCTTTCAACTCATTTAGTGAAAAAAAACCCTGCTTTAACTGCTGGCCTAAGCCAGCAGGGAGTCCACAATATTAATGCAGCCCAGACAGGGAACTTCCCCAAGCATGGCCTACTGGACACTTCCGTGGTTAGAGCAACCTCTCCCCTTATTTCCTCATTCTAGAGTGTGAGCCCAGGAAGGTCCATGGGCAAGGCCATGGGATGTGAGCAGGTGACTGAGTTTGCCCAAGTTAGGCTTCTGTCACTTGCCACCAAAAAAGTCCTGGGTATTACACAAGGCCATCACAGTTAAAATGGAGCCTGTTTGAGAGTTTTGACTTCCAGGATCCCAGAAGTGAATCCGATGGGAACCACGCAGGCATGCAATGGCAATCCTCCAATGGCAACAGAGAGGGGAACCTAGGAAGAGAAGCCTGTGTTATTTGCTCACAGCTGGCTGCCCCTGAGACACCCCATTCATTTTCAGTAAACAGGGTCACTACAGGCGAATCAGGAGTCAGGGGGGCCTCTCCTTCCCAGCAAGGAGTGGGCACCTCTCTGAGTCCAGCTCATTAGATTTTGCCTTTGTGAGGCAACATTTCCATTTCCTGTTGCCTGGAATGAAAGTGGTCATCTCTCCCTGCTCTGATTTTCCGTGGCATTTGCTCTTCCCACCACTCATTGCCACTTAATATTTACACTGCATGACAGTCCGCAAGTCAGAAAGAGAATCGAACAGTTTCCCAATTTTTTAAATTTCACAGGCCTGTAAAATCCTCCTATAAAAAGAGTGACAATTTATTATTTTGCTAAGTAATGCTGTTTGAAAAATACAATCCATTAACCCCATCCTGTCATTTACAAAAAGAACGTTCTCATGCCAAGAAAAATGAAAACCACCTAAAAGCCATAATCTCAGAATAAATAAATGAAAAGTTTACTATGTTGCCACCTCCTATGCTCTATTCCTTCTTCTACTTTATTTTCTTCGTGTCACTTTGGAACAGAAGAAACTTCCTCACAGGCTAGTCCCAGACTGCAGAAGAGCATTTCTGAGCCACTTGCCTTGTAAGTTCTTTGGCCCAACCAATCCAAGACGAGCTTCTGACTCTGAACATTAACAGTCTTACCTTCATAAGATGTTTAAGGTTACAAAACATTCCCCAGTGCTTTAGTCACATTTAATTTCATTGAATTCTCATCACAAGGCTATTATGTAGATGAGGAAGCTGAAGTGTTCACCCTGCTCTAATTGTTATAAAGGTTTTTCCTTTATAACCAATTCTGCCTCCCTTTAATGTCCAGTTTTCAGCCCTTATGTTAGCCTTTAAAACTTTCCTTCTACATGGTTGTTTTTAAATTTAACCCTTAAGTCCTCTCTTTTCCACACTAAGTAGGCTGACCTTGTTTAGTTTGTTCAAGGACGGTAAGCTTCCGTCTGAATCCCTACCACATTCCACAGTGCCACTTACCTGTTAGATAATCAATGTTTATTGAAGAATGAAAGAATGAACTGCTCCTCATTTGACATGATTTCTAGACCCTGCACTTCCCTGACCATACCCCTCAATAGACATTTGCAATCTCTTAATGTGCCTCTTAAACTGCCATGCCCAGAACTGTGTGCCAGGCACCAGATGGGCTGAGCTGTGCAGAATGCCAAGGCCCTTTGGCCCTCCTGCCCTGGGAACAAAGCTTTATTCTGAAGCTCAAGATTGCTTCAGAAGTTTGCTTTCTAGAAGCCATTTCCGACTGATCACTCCTGTGAGATTGTAGTCAACTGAAATTCTTAGATATTCCCAATTCTGAATTTCTTAATTGGTATTTTAAATCTGAGAGCAATTCTTTAACATTCAACCCTGTTGTATTTCTTTATGTGAATTTCCAAAGTCAGTTTCTTCCATTCTCATCTGACTTTTAATATCTTTCATATTTTATCTTTCTAACTAGATTATAAAGTTCTTGAGATGATATCTTATATACTTTCATATTAGAAATAAGTACAAATGTTCAGCATAGTGACACTGAGCAGATATTCAATAAATATGTATTGGTTCATTAAACTCTATTTTAATCCTAATATCCCTTTGCTTAGGACTCTCAACTAATGATGAATCACATCTAAGTCCCAGGCGCCAGCCCCTGAAGATGTGTGTCAACTGCCCCTCCTTACCCACATACAGTCATGAGCTGCATAATGACGTTTCATTCAACAACAGACCTCATATACAACAGTGGTCCCATGAGATTATGACAGAGCTGGAAAATTCCTATCACCTAGTATTTAGTACACTATACTTATTATCATTATTTTAGAGTATACTCCTTCTACTTATTAAAAAAAAGTTAACTGTAAAGCGGCCTCAGGCAGGTCTTTCAGGGGGTATTCCAGAAGAAGGCATTGTCATCATAGATGACAGCTCCATGCCTGTCATTGCCCCTGAAGACCTTCCCAGTGGGATGAGATGTGAAGATGAAAGACAGTGATATAGATGATGCTGACCTTGTGTAGGCCTAGGGCCTAGGCTAATGTGTGTGTATCTTCATTTTTAACAAAAAAGTTTTAAAAAGTGAAAAATAAAAAATTTGGAAATAGAAAAAAACTTACAGAATAAGGATATAAAGAAATAAAATATTTTTATAGCTGTACAATGTGATTGTGTTTTAAACTAAGTGCTATTACAAGAGTCAAAAGTTAAAAAATTTAGGTTTACAATGTAAAACAGTTACAGTAAGCTAAGATTAATTTATAATTGAAGAAAGAAAATTTTTTTATAAATTTAGTGTAGCCTAAGTGTACAATGCTTATGAAGTCTACAGTAGTATACAGTAATGTCCTGGCCTTCACACTCACTCACCACTCACTCACTGACTCACACAAAGCAACTTCCAGTCCTGCGAGTTCTATTCATGGTGAGTGCTCTATACAGGTACACTGTTTTTTTAATCATTTATGCCATATTTTTACTGTGCCTTTTCTGTGTTTAGATATGTTTAGATATACAAATACTTACCATTATGTTGCAATTGCCTATGGTATTCTGTAGAGTAACATGCTGTACAGTTTTGTAGCCTAGGAGCTACACCATATAGCCTAGATGTGTAGAAGGCTACATCATCTAGGGTTGTGTAAGGGCACTGCATCATCTAAGTGCACTGCGTGGTGTTCACACAATGACTAAATCACCTAACAATGACCTTTTTAGAATGCATCCCCATCCTTAAGCAACACAAGACTGCACTTCCAGCTCTGATTCTTGCATGTCTCCATAGGACTTGTTGGATGCCCCAGAGGCAGCCTGCTGGCCCCAGACACACCCTGCTCTCCCTATGATCCTCCTTTCCCCAGTGCCCATCACTGCTTTCTCAAAATCCACTGTTTCCTGAGCCCCAACCTGCCGTATTCCCCCATGTTCCCTCAGTCTCTCGAACACGGTCCACATGCAGGAAAAATACCTGGAGCAAATTGGTGAGCACTGAGGTTAACAAAAACAGAGGAAGACATTGGTACTTTGAGGCAGGAGTCTGCCAACCTCCTCATTTACCAGCAAATTAATAAACTCCTCCTTGCTTTTCCTCAAACCACTTGTCCTCGTTCTTCTGATGCGGCCTCAGAGACAAGTACCAAACTTTCAGTAACAGAATTTGGTGTCCCTGGGTGGGCCCCATTAGCACCCCAGTGGAATGGCACCCCATGACCACTTGAAGAGGCACAGAGCAGCCCTGAGTCAAAGCTGTGGGTCTTCCTGGGTAGGAGCAACTTCTCTTTGAGGTGCGAGAGCAAGGGACGGCCCCAGCAGTTGCTGGAGCCTGTTTTAGCTCCGGGGAACTCCTGTCTCTGTCTGAGTGGGTCAGGTGCTATCCACTGTACGTGAGTTTGCCTCTTTCAGGTCCCTGCCCCAGTTGGAAAGAGAAGTGAAAGGGACAGACCCTCTAAGTGCCTCTATCAACTCACACCTCACTAAAATTGTCAGAAGTGAAAACTTGGGTCCATCATACCAAAGTAAAGAGGTGTAGCCCCCAGTGGATCGCTAGCATGTAGATGATCTAAAATATCTGTTTGAGAAACAGAAAAAAATGAAAATGATGATCTTTTCACTAATTTTTCTTTGGTTATGTGTTCTGTCTATAGGGTAGAGGGACAACTCCTTAGTGAGGACTTCCCCGGTCTCTTCTGTTGATCTGTCTTGCTGCTGGGTGTGTTATCCTAAACCTCGTTTGGTGCAAGTATTTCTGTACATGATTTCTGAATTTGCAGAAGCCAGTCTCTTGGATCACCTACAGGGTACAACTAATAACTCTGCACTCAGAGGTCCCAGGCTTCTCTCTTACCCAGCCCTGGATCAGACATTATGTACAAGGTGACAGGAAGGACCCACAGTCCTACTGATGTCTTAGATACCAAGCAGGGTAAAATCCCTCGTCAGGTACCCTCCATCTCGCCTTGTCTATCCTCATGGTTGTAGTTGTTGATTATTCCCCTTTTCACCTGGTAATCTGTTGTTGTGAATCTACTGCCTAAACATTGTAATGACATAAATAAGTATAAACCTTCCATCTAAAACATTGCCACAATTCAGCAAGAAGTAGCTTGATGACTAGGTCGCTCCTCCTCCCATAGCTATGGAAGAGTAAAAATTGACAGTGGGAAACATGTAACTGAGAAAATGACCTGAAAAGGGGTAAAAATGTTTTCTGTCTCTTCAAAACCCCTTCACACTTTTTGAGAACTAAAACCTACATCCCTGCCTCAGGCCAGTGGTCAGAAAGGGCAGGAGAGTGTCCTTTGTTCTTTGTGCCACAAGAGATTGCTCAGGGGAATTGCCCGGGCAGAGGTCATGAGATTGTCTTAGCCAAAGATGGGATGATGAAATTAATCAGAACCTTTAAAAGCTCCATACTTCTGCTCAGATCAGGATGTTGGTACTTTGAGACTGGAATCTGCCAACCTCCTCATTTGCCAGCAAATTAATAAACTCCTCTTTCCTTCTCCTCAAAAAACAAACGAAAAGAGGTAGACTCATCATTTATTTTTAAAATGAGATTCTCTCTACAGAAGAATTTGTCATGGAATTTATTTTTATAAAATATGATTTGATGTGACCATACATGGTTAACAAGGAACTTTCCATGCACACACCCATTGCAGAAGAAACTTCTGCACCTTCACAAATAATTGTTCTCTGTAGCAATGCTGTTTTCACACACCAGCCAAGGGCCTTGAGAAGCACACTGTCATTGACTGAGTGAAAATGAATTCTCTACAACAAATAATTATGCATATAAGAAGTGCTTTGCCTGGACTGTATACAACACGCTTTTTCTATGAACCTTATAATGGAATTAAAGAAATAGCAGAGTGTTATATCTAGAAGGGACCCTGATTGAGCTACTTACATTATGGGCAAGGAGAATTAAGCTAAGCAGAGAGGTTTACAACCCCTTTATCCTGCTTTCGAGCACTAACGATTCATCAGTGAAACCCACCCATGAGTGCCTCCTCCGGAAACTGAAGATGGTGCTCCCCTCCTCCCTCTATAGGGTTCACAAGATTATCTGTGAGCTGTTTTATAGGAGAGGCTGCACATCGGTCCCCTTGCATCTGAAGCTCCTGCAGACGACTAGGGTGTTTCATGGCAAACTACTCAACGTTCCATTATCACAAAGTAATCTGGATGCCCTGTTGCATATATTAGTAAAAACTTCAGCCATAGATACCAATACTTATTCCAATGTTGCTCTGAGTTTGCCTTTTCTTGGGAGAGGCATTATACTTGAAGAGAGGCTACTTGGGAGGATCCTTCACAGTTCCTAGGACGATGCCGAGCACAGGAATTTTTAGGGGGGATCATTTGATATCTTTATTGAGTTTTGATAGTACTTTATGTGTTTCAGATACAAGTCCTTTATCAGATATATGATTTGCAAACATTTCTCCCAGTCTTCGGCTTACCTTTTCACTCTCTTCATAGTGTCTCCCAAAGAACCAAAGCTTTAAATTCTGATGAAGTCTAGTTTTCCAATAGGGTTTTACCCAACATTTCCATTTCTAAATCTCCACATTGATAGCTCTTGAGGTATAAAACTTAAATCTTCAGTTTTTAGGCAAGGGAGAGAGAAAGCTTGCTTTCTGAATTTCACTTGTTTGGTTACATCCACCCTTTATTGGAGTTTGGGTTTCATCCCAGCTGGTACTGACGTTAGACCAGGGCGCTGGAGCAGCCCCCTTGGACCCTGCTTTTTATAAGCCCTGATTTGGCCCTGCTCCAGCTGCACCTTTCCCCATGGGGCCCAGGGGACATGCCCATGCAGAGCTCAGCCCCTCCCCTCTCCTTCTACATCACAAACTCCAAGTGTCTGGACCTTGGAATTCGTTGCCCAGAAAACAGCCTAGTTCCAAGCCTCTTCCCCATGTTCCTTCTCTTGAGGGCTGCCTATGTGTATCGCTAGGGTTTGGGGGGATGGATACAGCTTGGACCTGCAGTTTGGGTTGCCACACATGTGGCAGTAAGGGCCCTCCAGGAACAGCACAAAATGAAAACGGGGAAAAGAAGAAGACAGACCTCCATTTGTATTCTTACTCCAACCCGGTTCCAGGAATACTATCAAGCATTTCCAGGAGTGATTTATGATAAGGAGTCAGAACCTATGAAATCTAGACTTTGGTGGATGAGTGAATTGTTGGATAGATAAACATGCTGTTAATGGAACAAGAATACACAAAGAGGAGGAGTCTGGGATGGGGATGAAGATTGTAAGTTAATTTTAAGTCACTTAAAAATTTGTTGCGCACCAACTTACGTGCCTGGCCTAAGACTGAACAATACAAAGACTCTGCCCTTGTTGAACTTATATTTTGGTTGGGGAGATGGACAATAAAGTCATATATAATGTCAGGTGGTAACAAGTGCAATGAAGAAAAATTAAGTAAGGGAGTGAACACGGACTGCTTTTAGAGGGGTATACATGGAAAGCCTCTCTGAAGAGGTGACATTTGAGCCGAGTTCTGAACGAGTCGTCAGGATATCTGGGGGAAAGTAGTCTAAGTACTCAGTTTCCTGGAGAGCAAATGTAAAGGTGCAGAGGTGACAGCTGGCACAATGGAGAAACAAGTACCAGGCGGTCGGCATGGGTGGGGTCAGTATGGGTGGGGCTCAGAGGTAGGGATCAAGTGGTAGGGGATAAAAATCATCTTTAGAGACCAGTTGTCGAATTTGAGGAACCCTTTGCGTCCAAACATATTCATATGCCCAGCAGGCAGTTGTAAATACGAGTCCGGAGCTCAGGACCCCTAGAGGTAGTGTAGATAAAGAAATGGGAAGAGCTAGTGGTGCCTCATGGAGAGGGTGGTAGCAGTGAAAACCATGGACATAGGAAATTTTGGCAGATGTGCTTACGTGCTTATAATTGGAGCAGATGAGAGAATGAAAACAAGTGCATGCTCTCTCTGTGTCATAATTACCGGTCAGTTTCCTGAAATAGTATTTGTTTAAATGGTTAATAATCACTATTCTATTATTTGTAGACTGTTATGTTTAGTTTTGGTTTTTAAATTATGTTTTAGGTCAATAGTGAATGATCATCACATTCATCACCACCCATGCTGTATATCGGATCTCCACAACTTGTTCATCTTATAAAGTTTGCACCCTTTGATCAACATCTCCCCATTTCTCCCATTCCCCCAGCCTCTGGCAACTACCATTCTACTCTCTGCTTCTGTGAGTTTGACTGTTTTAGATTCTACATGTAAGTGAGATCATGCAGTATTTGTCTTTGTATGTCTGACTTATTTCACTTAACATAATGTTCTCCATGTTCATCCATGTTGTTGTGAATGGCAGAATTTCTTTCTTTCTTATGGCTAAAGAAATTTTAAATAAATAAATGTAAAGAAAATGTGAGAGAGATATATATCACATTTTTATATATATATATATATATATCTCACATTTTCCTTATCCGCTCATCCACTAATGAACACTTAGGTTGGAATCAACTCAGGTCGATTCCAATCTTGGCTATTGTGAATCATGCTGCAATAAACCTGGGAGTGCAGATATCTCTTCAACAGCCTGATTTTATTTCCTTAGGATATATACCCAGAAGTGAGATTGCTAGATCACATGATAATTCAATTTTTAATTTTTTGAGGAACTTTCATATTATGTTTCCATAATGGCTGAAATACAAGCTGCTATTATCTTGTCTGCAAGTCATGTCTAAAACCAGAAAAGAAGAGAAGTTCTATGCTGTTCAGGGTGGATGGCAAAAGAAGTCCACTGGAGGGGTGGAGGGGAACTCTCAGAATCTCTGGATATGGTGGCAGAAAAGAGGTACGCTTACTGATATAATCCCCAGCCCTGGGGGCCCTCCGGATCTCTGATTAGGATGACCCAACTGTTAGGTTTCAAAATGGGGATTTTGTTTTTTCCAGTGAAACAATGTATGTTATTTGTGGATTTTACTTTAGCAGGTTTACGACATTTTTCTTTTTTCCAATAGATCGTTTCATGTAAATGGTCACACATTATTCCTTCTTTGTTTTAGAATTAAATTACTTATTAGGTAAGGCGGATTGGAAAAGTGAATTATGTTAGTAAAACCCACAAATTGCTTTGCACAACATCAATTCAGTGAGATGCATTCCTGCCTTCATAGGTAATAGACCAAATTTAAAATAACGTAATCAACAACCAGGATTTGTTAAACATATACTACATGGGAACGTGCGCTGATGACTGCAGGAGATGGGAAATGCACTAGGAACTGCCCTCGGAAAATGTGCCACCCAACTGGGAAACAGAGACATGAAAATGAACTACGGCACAAGGCAGCGAGTGGTAAGCAGTTTATATGAGCTACAGGAGTCCACAGAGGAGCTCACTTCCGTCTGGGATGTCCACAGAGGGGGTGGGATCAGAGCTGAGCACTGAAGCATGGAGAGAATGAGGCCCAAGCAAGAGGACAATGTGTACAAGGGCACGAAGATGAGGCAAAATAGGGCAGCCCTGCATGGTGGAAAAGCAAGTTTGAATCCTGACACTTAACAAGCTGTGTGATCTTGGGCAAGTTGCTTGACCTTTCTGAACCTTCATTTTCTCACCATTAAAGGGACATACTAGAGGAACCTAGCCCATAGGATCATTGTGAAGAGCAGAGGAAATAATGCAAGTGGAGCACTTAGCAGCTCCACGCAGGGAACTAAGAGTGAGCCCTCAGTAAATGTTAACTATTGTTACACTTGCAAGGTTCTGAAAAAGCACAGGCAACCCTTGGGTTGAGCTCTGTGCTGGAGCCAAGATCAATGACAGAGGGATCTTGTTTTGTAACATATGGCCAGAGAGAGGAAATGGGTCAGGGAGCTCCATGGTGCCTGTCATGAAAATGAATGGGAGGGAGTGACCCAGGAAAAAGGGGTCACAGTCAACCCCAGCAGTCTCTTCCCATGCACTGGGGCCCACCTCATGACTACAATAAATTAGTCAATTCACCGTTGCCCGGCTCCTAAACCATTTATACTCTTTAATCCAAAAAAACTCATAAGAGGAGTATCAGAAGGAAACCAATCAGGGACTACTTGGGGATGGTGGTTTACCATCTTTGCCTCCTCATTCCTTCCCCTACAGTTACTGAAGGCAGAGAGGACTGAGAGTTGTTGCTAGAATGCTCAGGGGCCTGGACAGATTTTGAAGCAGACCTCCCCACAGCAACCCCAGCCTCTCGAGAAAGACACAGGGTTGCAGGAGCAATACTCGCTGGAACCAGATACCGCAGCTTGTCTCATCCAGGAGCTATTGCAGGGGTGCGGACCGCTCTGTTACTGGTGGCAACAGGCAAACTGAGGAAACTTATCAGCTGTCCCTTTCAAGTCCAAGGAGAAAATTTTAGAGCCAATATCTGATGGACCTGTCTTGGAGCACTTGGGAAGGAGAAAGCCTGCAATGTGGCCACCTGTCAGCTAGCGCTACCCTCCACAATGATGAAGCTGGGACAGCAGAAATGGACAGAAATGGAGAGGACCAGGGAGCTCAGGAAGGCAGGGGAGGGACCGAAGAGGCTGACTGATGGGAACATTCTTTCACACCTGGGCCAAGCAAGTCGCCCAAGTGTGGTGGCATTTCCCCTTCTGATCCTGGAGCTACAATGACATTCAGCGGTGAAGGCCAGCAAGAGCTATGCTTTGGTTTCTAGGAGGCTTGTAAAGAGAAATTATCTTTCTTTACATCATTTGGATTAAACTTCAACTTGAATTCTACAGTGTTTTCAAAAAAGTCCATATTTTAATTAGAAATGATGTTTTGAGCAAGACTGGAAACAAGAACAACAAAAAACTCATTCAAAGTAGTGAAACAGCTCGTGGTGAACACACAAACAGGAATGAGATTAAAAGGTGGTTGAATATATCTGCTGCTAAACTGCATGGATCTTTAGAATCAAGAGAATCTACCTAAAGAAGATTCCTGAATTTACCTTATTGTCCTAAGGTCTCCTTTTTCTAGAGTTGTAGACTGAATACCTGAGTATCAGAGGTTGAACCAGGTGCTCCCAGAGCTGCAGACTGCTCGCCTGAGCATCTGGGCTTAAACCAGGTGCTCCCAGAGCTGTAGACTGCTCACCTGAGTGTCTGAGCTTGAACCAGGTGCTCCCAGAGCTATAGATTGCTCACCTGAGCATCTGGGCTTAAACCAGGTGCTCCCAGAGCTGTAGACTGCTCACCTGAGTGTCTGGGCTTGAACTAGGTGCTCCCAGAGCTGTAGACTTCTTGCTTGAGCATCTGGGCTTGAACCAGGTGCTCCCAGAGCTGCGGATTGACCTCCCGAGCATCTGGGCTTGAACCAGGTGCTCCCAGAGCTGTAGACTGCTCGCCTAAGCATCTGGGCTTGAACCAGGTGCTCCCAGAGCTGTGGATTGACCTCCTGAGCATCTGGGCTTGAACCAGGTGCTCCCAGAGCTGTAGACTGCTCGCCTGAGCATCTGGGTTTGAACCAGATGCTCCCAGAACTGTAGACTGCTTGCCTGAGCATCTGGGCTTGAATTACATGCTCCCACAGCTGTGTATTAACCACCTGAGCATCTGGGCTTGAACCAGGTGCTGCCGAGAGCTGGGTACTGACTATACAAAAATCAGAGGTTGAACCAGGTGCTTCCCCAAAGGTAGATTCTAATGACACATGATTCTTATAGTACTTCAGGCATCACAGCTCTCTAATCGAAAGACATAATGCCATCATCTGGGGAATCCATCCTGTCATGAATGTCTAGCCAGTCACTGAATTCATGTGGTGACAAGTGAAAAACGTGGGCTCAATGTAATTCTGTAGCTCTACATAAACAGTGGTGTGGGAGACAGCGCCACAGTGGGATGGAATCAGCCTTGTGCCCCCTTACCAGCTCCGACATTGACTTTGAGGGTGAACTTGGAGAATACTTACTGAGCATCTGCTAAGTGCAGGCACCGACCAGGTTCTGAGGAGGAAATCGTTATCAGCCTGGGTCTTCTTTTATCCCTCCAATTACAGGATGAGAAGTAGAGAATCAGGCCAGGAAAGCCCTTAAAGGGCTCTTAAAGAAAAGCTTGATCCAAACAAGGATACATCATAAATTGAATATAAGGATGTCCCAGTGCTGAAGTGAGAAAGCTGGCAAAGCCTAGAGTGCACTGTGGCAGTGCCAGCGAAGCCTGCAGCACAGAAGGCCTGTTTCCGGGCTCGGTAACCACGCCAGTGTCTCTGCAGACACGGCTCAGTTTCCAGCCTGACGCTTGATGTCAGTACGTTCACTGGGGATGCCCACATCTAGGCTTGTGCCCTGGGGGATGCTGGCTCAAAGTTAGGGCCAACCTGCCATGCACGAAGAGGAAGCCCAGGGGAGCTGAGTATGTGGTGGCATCTTGTCCATCCCCGAGGCCTCCAAACCCACCACTGGCTGCTCCTCGTGTTTGGCTGGGCAATGTTCTCTCTTTTCATTTCTCTTAAAAAGCAAAAACCGTACTCCAGGTAGGAACCACTCAAGACCCTACTACTTTAGTGTGAAGGAATTTAACAATGATTTAACCCCTTGTTAAGAAAGACAGAGAAACCCATTAAGCATACAAATTTGAGGTAAGTCGAGGGCCCAGAAACCAGGAAGCAGGGACAAGAAAGGTGACAGAGCTCCACTTCCTGGCTGCTTTCCCCTGGCTCAACATGCTTTCGGCTCCAGGTCAGCTGTCAAGGGAGGAATGTTTCTGTTGTCACATTCCTCCCCTCTCTACTCGCCTCTACAGGTAGCAGGAAAGAGCGGGTGACACACCTGGTGTCCTACTGTTGTTACTGTGGCCAAGGACAAATCCCTTGGAAGCAGCATTGCCTGGTTTCAGCAAAATGAGAGGTAGAACATGGGGCCTCGTGCATAGCTTTCAGGAAAGAAGAGTGCAGGCCAGTCACACTTTCAGAAAACTCCAACTGCCGTGAGAATATTGAAGTGGTCCCTAACTTAGGTCTGGGTCTCCTCTCCTATTTCAGTGAATAAACAAATTTCCCCCACGTAATTAACAACTTCTTCATCATCAATCAACAAAGATGCAGTATTTCTGAAAAATGTCCTATAGATAATACCCCCCTTTCGATGTCTTAGCCTTATACAATTCATCCTTTCCCTTGGGTCCCCCCAAGACTAAAGGCAGCAATGGCTTGCTTGCAGAGATGCTGCACCAGGAATCCGAGACTTTCTCAGGATCTGCAGAGGCAGCCCCGACTCCACCAGGAGATTCCCACAGGCTTCGTAAAGCCAAAAGCCAGCAAGGACCTCCCGTCGGCTACTCCTCCTGAGAGAGGGAACGTGGAGAGCTGAACCCGCCAGGAGTGCTCTGTTGACATGGGCTTTTCAAGAACTAACAGCTCCAGGTGTACCTTTGCTGAGACAGCAGCTACACCCAGGATCCTGAGTTATTCAACGAGAGCTAGCAGACACCAGACATGAGGCTCCTCTCAACTCCACGTTCGAGGGTCACCAGGGCAAGGTGTCCACCCTCGGGAATGTCCCTGCCAGTGAGGAAGACACTTACTAATCATGGTCCAGGCGGCCTCTAAAGGATGCTAGGAGATGAATGCAATGATCCCCCCAATAGAGGAAGTCCAAACAAGTCCCCCCAGAAGAGGGGCTGCTCAAGGCTAGAGCACCCTTTCATGTTTCAAATTTCAGTATTTTTCTTAAGGCACTTAAGAGACTCTTTAAGAGTCATTATCTCATCTAGTCCCCAAACAGCCTCTATGGGTAAGGTCTCTGCTGCCAGGAGAGCTGATGTGCTCCAGCTAGATCACTGAGCAGGAAGAATTTCATTGGGGGAACCACAGGCCCCCAAGGACTAGCTCACAGGGTCCCCAATCCCCCAGCCAGGCACCACATCCAGGGCCGTGACTGGAGGTGAGCTTTAGCCCAATTAGTAAAGAACCTTCAGCTGGAGAGACCCACGCCTTTAGCTGCACAAAGCCTTTCCAAAAAAGTTAAACCTTACTGTCAGGAAGGGAGAGTTGTGAGCCCTCAAGACCATATTTAAACGTGGGGGGCTGGAGGAACACCATCAATCCGGTGTTTATAGGAACACCATGTCTGGGGTCCTAGAAAGGGCACTGGATTTGGGGTCACAAGATCTTGGTCCTCTATGAGTTACATGGCCTTCAGCAAGTCACTTAACATCTGTGAACCTCCAGTTTCCTACCTATGAAATGAATGCAATAAAACGTAACTCCCAAGGGTATTGTAAGGGTCAGATGAAATAATATACACAAAAGTACTTTAAAACTACAAAGTGCCACAAAAATGTCAAGTATTATTTTGAAAGCACCTGGAAGCCTTTTAAAAACATACAAAGTGGTAGAAAAGCTGATTCTGCTTCTTTGTTCTTCATCCAACCCAATGCCAGAAGAGGGGTGCCCACCTAACTGCCCCATGTAGCTACCCATTCAGTTATTCGGCGAACATTCATTAAACTGCACCGGGGCACCATGCACTGTGCTGGATGCTGGAGACAGAACAACAAATAAGACACATGCCCTTAGAGAATTCAAACACAGCCTATTCCCACCTCTGTTTTATATTCTTAATCTGTGAGTCCCATCCCAGCAAGATCCTTTCTCCCAGGAGCAAATATAAACCATCTCCTACCTGGAGTAGATGAGCAGGCCCAAACATGCAATGCCACCCTGTGAGCTAGTAAGTCCCCTGAGGCTGAGTCTGCTCCACTGTCGTGAAGCCATGAAACTCAGCCCTACCCTCACTCCACCTCCCCAGCATCAGGCCCTTTCACAGCCTTTCATATCGAAACCTGAGGCTCCTGATGCACTCGGCCCCAATCTTAGTGGAGGCGCAGTCTTTTGAAACCACTTTTGAAACATACACATGAATTATCAAACCACTAAACCAGACAATTATCCTCCCTGAGCCATTTAACCATATCCATCATGGGACTTGCAGCGAGTATAGACACTGAAGTCAGAAAGACCTGGGTTTGAATCCTGGCTTTGTCACCTGTGAGCCCTTAAGCTAATTGGCCACTCTGAGACTCAATTTTCACATTTATCAAACTCAGATAAATAATACCTACCCTATTAGTGATATACAAATAACTTAAATGTGATAATGTTGGTAAATAATTTACCAGTGCTTGGCACTTGGAAGCACTCTATAAATGGTAGTTATTATTATTTATAATTATAATAGTCATTACTATTGACATGCTCACAAAACACAGCCCATTTCATCCCATGCAACTTGATATCTCTACTGCCTGTGTGTATGTACAGAGAAAGCAAAACCTCCACTGATTCCAGAGCAAGTTATTTCCAGCTGTGAACCCTAATTCATCTTGCCTTTTTGGCAAAACTAGCTTTCAATCCTGAAGGTTAAGATATATTCATCCTTGCTTTAATACCCACCTGATGGACAAAATGAAAGCATAAATCACAACCTAAAGCAGTATTTCATTTACCAACGAATCCATTGGGTTTCACGTCTCCCACTCTATTCATATATACTACTTCAGTACACTTCCTCACGGCAGATCCCCTTGCCTGCCAACTGCAGTCTTTTCCTCGCCCCCCTCCCTCGTCTGTAGTTCTCTCACCTCCATCTCTACTACTGCCAACTGCCTCGTACAGCTCCAGAACACACTGCTTTAACCGAACATATTTCTGCAGCTGGCACAAGAAGCCCCAAAGAAGACACAGGCAAGCAAAGAAAGGGTGTGTAGTAAAGAATTAACCTTGTCCAAAGAGAGTCTGACCTTCACTCTGCGCTTCTGGGTGGTCATCTCCCAGCCCCTGGAATCTAATGCCTGACAGGAGTGTCTTTGCTTGCCTGGGGACCTTGGATCACGCAGGATAATATAACGACGTGACTCGGTGGGAGCTCTGGGTCTTGCTGGGTCAGCTCAACCTCCAGCTGGAGGCTGAACTGGAGATTTCAGTCAACCGTGACAGAGCCAAAAACAATCTGGACACCAAGGCTCAGGTGGGCTTCCCTGGGTGGCAATACTCTGTTCATATTGCCATACATTGATGCCAAGAAAGTAGTGCACACTCTCCGTGACACCAAGGGGAGAGGAAAACTGGAAGCTCTGCATTTGGAACTTTCCTGGACTCTGCCCCATGCTCTACTTCCCTAGGCTGATTTTCATCTGTACTCTTTAATTGCAATAAACTATAGCCACGAGTATAACAGCTTTTGGTGCATAATGTGAGTCTTTCCAGAAATCATGAAATGTAAGAGTGGTCTTGGGGACCCTCAAACTTGCAATTGATGCCAGATGTGTGGACAATCTTGTGGGCTGTTCTTCTAACATTGTAGAGGCCACTGGGAAAATCCCTGCAGATAAGCCAGGTTCTAGTGCGCACCAGGGAAGTCTCTAGGAAATTGAACAACCACATCCCTGGACCATTCCCTGTCATCATAAGGCAAACCTCAAAACCCAAAATTGTTACTCCACATTCACTTGCAGGTCCTTGTGGGGTCTCTAAGATGGACACTCCCTGAACTAATGTGTACAGATGGACCTTTCCCCCCGGCCCTCCCTCTGACCTCTGACTTCCATGCGCAACATGGGAGAGGCCCTGCCTCTGGGTCACACGGGATTCCTAAGTCTGGCACAAATAGTCACAGTAGGTGGTAGATTGGAAGGGGTATCACGTGGAAGACTATACCTAGGAAACTGCCACCTGTGCCCATGTACTCCATCTGCCTGAAAAATGTTATTATAGCTATTACTCCACTGAGCCTAGACTTCAACCCAAGGGAGGGAGGGAAAAGAGGAGCCAGAGGAACACTCGGGGAAGCCAGAGGTCAGCATGAGTGCTGTCCACAACATCTGGAATCCTCAGGAATCAGGCGCTGTAAGGATGTCTTCCCCAGGCTCGTGGGGCCCCCTCCACTTAGAAACAAAGCTCCTTTTTTCAAGGTTGTGCTGCTATCTGCAGTGTTTGAGTGTCCAGATAACTGGGAAGAAAGGAGGTACATTCTTACGTCAAGACTCATGGGGAAAATACAGAAGAAGAAATGTCAGCATTTGGGTGCCAATGGAAATGGAAAATCTCACAAAAATCAAGAGGGAAAGAAAATGTGTTTTTGTGATAATGGGATTGGAATGAGCTGAGGCTGGCTGAACGCTATATTGAATCTGAACTAGGCACAATAACTTCCTTTGTCAACCTTGAATCCCAGCCAACTGCCCCAAGAATGTGGAGTAAAAATGGGGAAGCAAACTGGACCCCACGTGTTTAAAATGAAGAGGTTGCAGGGATGTATCAGTCATTTAAGCCTAATATTTGGATTTCCTTTAAATTGCATTGTCGTCAACGGCTGTTCAGGCTGAGTTGCTTAGACAGTAAATTCTGGTTCTAGCTGCCATTTCACATTATGCTAATGTATGTGAGAAGCTGTCTCCCTGGATACCATAGCAAATTGCCAGCTGAATCATAGAAATGCTGTCAACTATTTTTTTCAAGTTTTCCATTTTTGCTTTGCCATTGTGTGTAGTCGAGAGAAACCAGGAAAGGCAGGGAGGGGAATTTTACTTATATATATGTATATATGTAGAGCTTTCATCGGATTGGTTTTGCCTCTTTGAGAAAAAGCTGTAGCTTTCTCCCACATGCATGCCTCCATTTTATCTGAAGTCATTTCTCTGCCCAAATATGTGTGTCGGTTTCAGGGAATCAGCCTTGAGAGCCAGCAGAGGGAGAAAGAGAGCACCAAACCCTGATTTTCTACAGATTCCACTCAAAATCAAAGCCTGAACGAGTGGACACTTGCTGAGCCCAAAGAGAAATATGCAAACCAAGTGGATACACTAGGTGAGTCCACATTTTAAAAGGTGGCCCAGGGCTCCTGGTGCGGTGCAACCCGCCTTGGCTAGCAGACTGGTTCTAGTTTGGGTGCTGCTGTCTTCTCCCCCTGGACGACTCCTGCTGTGGACAGTTCCTCTGAAGGAGCTCCAAGGTTCCTGTGGCCCTAACATTCTAAGTCTCTGGGGCTCTTTTCTGGCCTTAGCTACATGTGGGACTGAGGATAACAATATCTGATTTTGTTGGAATTAGGAGCTGGACCTGATCACCTAGCAACGTTCCTTGCAGGTCTAAGAGCTATAATTCCGTGAAGCTTATGGTGCAAAATGGGTAATTTCCCCTATTTTCGGAGGGTGGAAGAGACATGAGTACAAGGGTTGAAGGCAGCTGCAACAGATCGAGCTCACGCTGCCCATACCCCTCACCCCCCTTCACTTTTGGACTCCAGCACCAGACTCCACTTGTCCTTACCTGGCCCTTGATCTGCTTCCTGGACTTTAGTGGAGACGGGGAGCACCTGGCAGAAGGCCTGGAGCAGGGCAGGAGCTGAGTCTATGGAGTCACAATGACAATCACATTCACACACCGCTCTCAAGCATTCACCCGGTTTAGACTTCCTGAACTGACATTTCCCAAACTCTGGGACCATATATGATTAACGTTCCACATCCGCAACTTCTTTGCCTGGTCTGTCTCAGCTCCAGCCACCCAAAGGTTCCACCCATGCCCCAGTGGCCGCTTTTGCTGTAGACAAACATCCTAACTTCTGCCCCTGTTTCACCCTAGCCCTCACCTAAAGTTTGACAATTCAAGGGTAGCAAACTCAAGTGCCTTTGGGAGACAATCAAGAAACCTAAACAAGTGAGGTTGCCCAACTTAGGTCAACAGGGAGAGGCAGGACTGCCGCTTAACGGAAGAGAGCACGTCGTCCCCTCGCCTCACAGACACGGCATTCAAACGGAATTCTTAAAAACTCTGTTCCTCAGACAAAACAATTATGCAGAAATTAAGCCCCCACTCCACCAGTTTTTGACTGCATGCAATCTGTTCATTAAATCTGGATTTTGTTTTAAATATACCTGCATTGAGAATTCACAATTCTTTCCAATGACTAAAGCTGAATTAGGGTTACCATTTATATTATTACAAAATGATCTTTTTAAGTTTAATAAATCCCAAAGCTTTCTTACCATAAAGCCTATATTATGTTTTATTAACTGCTTTAAGCCTCTTCTCTATAGTATTTCTTTAATTTTCAATGAAAATACTCCTGAGAATGAAGTCATACCTGTAGCATTACTCCAAGTGGCCCCAGTAAGTGTAAAATCTCTCTGATGTCTTTTGGTTTTATCTAAGCAAAATGAAACACTTTTGTGAATTTTGTATTTTACCTGTATTACACCTGTGTTTATTAATTTGAAAATAATGTTTTTTAAAATTACTTACCACTTAACCAACTTACTCTTGGTAACTTACTCTTAAGTTACCAACTTAACTCTTCACTCCAAATCTTCAAGTGAAATGGACTCTTTAGGAGATGCACCATATTTATTCCACCACACCCCAGATGGGGCTGGGTTGCCCTGAGCTGCATAAATGGCAAGATGCCTGTCATCTGCTTCCTAAGGATGAGGCAGGGGGTGGGCTTACAAAAATGTGGCAGACTCAAAGATGACCAAAACAAAGGGTGGGGGAGTGACTTCTGAAAGGACAGTGAGACATTTGGAAAATCATTTCCCTAACAAACAGGGATAGAACTGGAAAAAAAAAATGGTCAAAAATAAGAGTATAAGAATTTTGGACATTGATAAAAGACGTAGAACAAATTGAAAAACATTTCTCCAAGACTGGTGGGAGACATCTGGGTTTGAGCCTAGGGATGTTCCCATCACCACCTCTACCTCAGACGACACAATAGTTCAATTCGGGTGGGCAAGACACGAAAATCATCAGCTTTGCTGGGAAGAGTGGCTGGCTTGATTTGGAATAGAGTGCAAAGAAAACAAAACAAACCCCCTGGAGATTGTCATAAACAGAAGCAATCTTAGTGTCAAACAAAGGAGTAAGGTTGATGCCAAAGTAGAGGCAAGCAATTAAATGGCAGATGAGCCCGAAGTATAACAAAGGGATCCAGGAAACGAAACGTCCATGGGTGTCCTGATACACTCTCACATGTGCAGGCGGTCTGAAAGGCTGCGTGCATGTACAAGCACGCTCAAGAGAGATCAGAGGGTGGTGGCTGAGTGTGTGGCCTTGTGCACAGACAGAAGAGACACAAGAGGGCCTAAAGGAAAGTATAAGCCAGGAAACCTGTCAGCTGACTGAACTTTAAATGTATGCCCCAATCTACACACAGTTCTTCCACAAAGGATAGAAGCCTCACCAGATCGGAGGTGTTGAGCACAACCTCTGACCAATCGCTGGCTAACCACTAAGCTATGCTAACCCAGAGGCAACCCCTAGGAGGCCAGGCTCAAAAATAAAAACGAGAATTAAAGAAAAATGAGCAGAGACATTAGCAGCTACATATTCTAAGGGAGACTTAGCCAAGACAAGTCACTAAACGAGTAACAACAACAATCCCCAGGGAAAAATCAGAGCCCAGAGTTGCTACAATATGTTATCTAAAATGTCCAGTTTTCACCAAAAACTGGTGATACGAGATATGCAAAGTAATAGGAAAGCGTGAATCATACTCGAGGAAAAAAAAGTAGCAAATACAAAGTGTCTCTAAAGAGCCCCAGGTGTTGAAATTAGCAGATAGGCTTCAAAGTAACTATTATAAATATATTCAAAAAAATTAAAGGAACCATGTTTAAAGAATTTTTTTAAAGTATGATGATGATGACTCATCAAATAGTATCAATAAAACAGATTTTTAAATGGAGATTCTGCGGTTGAAAGATATAACAATAAAAAAACTTCCTTGGAGAGGCTTAAAAGAATATTTGAGATGGCAGAATAAAGATTAACTTGAAGATGGGATGTTAGATATATGCAATCTAAAGACCAGAAAGAATAAATATAAATGAAGAAAGCCCCAGAGAACAGAGGGATACCATCATGCCTACATACAACAGAAGTCCCAGAAGACAGGAAGAGAGAGTAAAAGACAGAAAAAATATTTGAAGAACTCATGGCCAAAAACTCCCAAAATTTGATGAAAAATACTAATCAACACATTCAAGAAGTTCAATGAACTCCAAATAGGATAAACACAAGAATACCCACACTCAGACTCATTTTAGTCAAAGTGTTGAAAGCCAAAAATAAAGAAAGAATCCTAAAAGCATCAAGAGAAAAATGACTTATCATATACAGGAGAACAATAATCTGATTAACAGTTTACTTCTTATCAGAAACAGTGGAAGCCAGAAGGCAGTGGGATGACATGTTCAAAGTGCTGAAAGAAAGAAAAAAACTTTTAATCAATAATTCTATATCCCACAAAACTCTCCTTCAAAAATGAAGGCAAAATAAAGGCATTCCCAGATAGTTAAAGACTGAGATATTTCATTGCATCAGACCTACCTTACAAGAAATAATAAAGGAAGCCCTTCGGGCTTAAAGGAAATGACATCAGACTGTAACTTGGATCCACACGAAGAAAACAGAGCACAGAAAGGTAAATACGTAGGTAAATATAAATGACTATATAAATGTTTTCTCTTTTCTTCCCTTAGTGGATTTAAAAGGCATTAAGATTTATTGTTTAAAAAGTACTGAACAATAACATAAGAATGGTATTTGGGGATTTATAACATATGAAGATGAAATACATGCGACAATAATACCACGAAGGAGGGGGAAGAAATAGAGTTCTACTGGAGCAAAGTTCCTACATTTTGCCAGCATTAAATCAGTATCAATCTGAAGTAGATTATTTCAAGATCATAATATACTCCTTAAAGAAACCACTAAGAAAACAACATCACAAAATACAGGAAATTTTTAAAAAGCAAAGAATTAAAATGGCACACCAGAATATATCTATAAAACACAAAAAAGGAAGTAAAGGAAGAACAGAGAAACAAAAATGATAAGAGACATATAGAAAAGTAACAGCAAAATGGCAAATCTAAATCCAACCATATCAGTATTTATTAATACATGAAATGTGAATGGATAAAACGTTCCAATCAAAAGGTAGAGATTGTCAGAGTAGATTTAAAAGAAAAAAGGTCCAACTATAGTCTATAAAAGACCCATATGAGATTAAAGACAAAATAGGTTGAAAGTAAAAGTATGTAAAAAGATATACCACCAGCAGGGCTCTCAAGTCTAGCACAGGACTGGGAAGCCCTGGAAACGCAGGCCTTCCCCTAATTTTCTCCCGCCCTAATCAGAGCTTTCTGGCCAGCTGCCTTCTCTATGCCCCTCCATCTTCTGGTTTCGCTGTTCTTACAGCACGTGTATCAGGAGCTGAGGGGCTGAAAGCAAAACTGTCAAAGGGGGATTTTGTAGTCAGAATGGGAATATCTAGAAAGCAGTCTGTGATCTGGAGACAGGATTTTAAAGCCTCAGTGGTCATTCGGCTCTTAAAAGGAAGCAAACTGTAAAACCTCCACATATTCCAACACATGTATTCCTGGAAAACATGATGTAACTTGAGCCTGAGTATTCAGAAACATGGATCCTATAGACTTTTTGTGTCAGCATCTTGAAAATATGGTTCTCAACAAGAGCTATTTGGAGTACAGCTTGGACTGAACCTGAAGGAAGTGCCAGAGAAACAAGAAAGGGAAGGACTTACTTCCTCGGTCATTAGGGTAACACTCCAATTGACCCGGTTCCCTCGTTCTGAATTTCCACCTTGCCCAGCCTCTCACTCCCTTTGAAACAGTCCCACACTCCATCCTGCTTGAGTTACCTTCTTTACCTGGCTTCAGCAACATCGATCCCCTGGTCTTCCTTCCACGTCACTGTACACTCACTCCTTTTCAGTCTCCTTTCTTGGATCACTCCCATTTCTGTGCCTCTAAGTTGGGGTGCCCCAACCTCTGTCCTTCAGCTGCTCGCATCTGCACACTCCCTTTCGAGGCGATCTTGTCCAGCGCCACGACTGTGACTGCCACTACACACTCCTCTGAACACCAGACTCCAATATCATATTGTCCAACTCAGCACCCCAATGTGGATGTGAAACAGGTATTTCTTAGCGTTACACATCTCAGAAACTGATAACGCCATTACTCCACGCCCCGCGTTCAATCCTGTCAGCAACATCTTGAAAATGTATCCCAAATCCAACTATTAATACTTTTCAGCATCTCCACTGCTACCCGCTCCAGGCTAAGTACACTATCCTCCCAGCTGGTACCCTTCCCTCCATTCCCCTTCAGACAATTCTCCACCTAAGGGGCCAGAGCAGGCCTTTTAAGTATATATCTTGCTACATCAGTTCCTCATGTAAAACCCCCAGTGATTTCTATCACACGTGGAAAATATCCAGAGGCTGACCTTGGTTGTAGGTTACATGCACTTGACCCCAGCACCCCACTAACCCTCACCCTTTCCACTCTAACCTTCAGCCGTATCAGTCTCCTTGGAACTACCACATGTTCCAAGAACCTCCTGCCTTAGTGTCTTGGCACCTGCTCTACACGTAAGGCTCTTCCCCCGGATACCCCTTTGGGTTTCCCCCCAAATTCTTCCAGGTTTCTCCTCACCTCATCCAAGGGCTTTTTCTGATTACTCTGTTTCAGATAAATTCTCTTAGTTTATTTTTCTTCATTGCCCTATCCCTCTTTTTCATTAAAGTTTGTTTATGGTCTTCTATTTACATTGTAATATATGAGAGCTAAGAATGTCTATTTTGTTCACTGCTAAATCCTCAGCATCTAGACTAGTTCCTACCACAGGTAGGTTCTTATTAAATATCCACTGAATGAATATATAAACACATGGGTGGATAATTGGATGGATGGATGGATGGATGGATGGATGGATAGCAGGTAGGTCCATCTCATCGCCACGCAGAGGATGCCTTCATTTTTGAAGGATAGTTCTGCAGGATATAGAGTGACTTCCTTGCACCCTAGGAACAGTAAAAGGTGAGTTCCTCATGTGAGTCGGAGGGTGCTGCTGAGATCCTCAGGTAAGAAAACCAGGGGTAATGTGGCCAGAAAGAAAATGTAGTTTTAAGGCCAAGTCTACTAATAAGTTTAAGAAATGACAGCCTGTTAACCTTGGACTGAGATTGTGGGCTGGAACACACTGTACAGTTAGGTATGGCGCAGGGTACATAAAGTATACCTGGGGTAATGAAAGCTCTAATTTTGTTGTGTAAGTTTGCTCTGGAGTTATTACTGTCATTATTTTACTTAATAATTATGGCTTAATGTGTTAAGAATTTTTAGTTATGCAGTAATGTTACAGGCTAAGTAGTTACCTGGGAACTCTATATCGTGCACCTAGTAGGTCCCGGCAATAAATGCCAATCGCAATGTCTCCAGCTGCAGAACTTCGGAGGGCAGGAGGGTACCCTGCTCTTTCTTCACCCTCTTTTGCTAAGAATAGAGTCTTTCTTTCCCACAGCTTGGAGCTCTGAGAGCTGTCCTTCCCTCGCAAGGTGGGAAGGGAGCAGAGACAATGCTTTGGAGTTAAATGCTTTCAGAAGGAAAGATTGTAGTGAGATTAGGCCCATTTGATCCTGTCCCAGGTGAAAAAGGCTTGAGGGAATGATGAGACCTCGCTGGTCAGGGCTCTACTTGGTGGGGACTGTTAAAAGGCAATGGGGAAAGAGAACCGATTTAGCACATCTTGGGAAGAAGGGATGAGAGAAAAGCCACATGTGGCCAGGTGCTCAGCAGGAGCCTCTTGCTGCAGAGAGGCTGATTGTGATAAATGTCAAGAAGACTAAAGGGGATCAAAGGCAGGCGAGCACAGGGCTCCCGCTT
>RJWJ010014588.1:0-37637 GCA_004363605.1 Indri indri | reverse complement strand
AGAAAGGTCCACAGGGGTACAGATAAGGAAATAACAGGGGGTGAAGGCCAAACCCCAGTTGTGATTCTTTAGTCCTTCTATGACACTGGTACCATTGAATTTGGACTCAATGCTGGACATTTAAAAAAATAGACTATTTGAAATACTCTTAGGAAAGAAATTTTCTTTTAGATACCTTTAGTATTTTCACTACCTTTCACAAAATATCTTGTAGATATGATGACTAAAATTTTAAAGATCATAAAATATTTATTAAGAATAAGAATCCACAATGTCCCCTGGGGCCTACAAATTACAAAAGACTGTTCGTGCCTATACTACAGCCAACGATTGTTCATGCAGCTTCTAATTCAGGATTTATAGACTTGGTGAGATTGTGGCTCATGCTTTTAAAAGATTGAATAGTTAGGCTATTCTCATTTCACAAATGAATAAAATATTTGCTCCCTAAAATTCAGTGTGAAATTATATTCTAAAACAAACAAATGAACAAAGTTAAGTTTACAAATTTTAAGCATAGAAATTAGGATTTCTAACATAAATTTCAATTAAAATCCAACCCGGGTATGCGTGTATGTGTGTGTGTGGATGTGGATGTGTATATACTTAGTTTTTTTTGGTCACATTGCATTCTTTCAACAAATTTTGATTAACTGACAATGTTTTTCAAACTTTGTCTCCAAATTCCTAACCAGGATAAACTATCTGTCTGATTTCTGAGATATACACCAGGGATCAGTCCACTGTCTTTATAAATTACAATTCATCGACTGTGTTTTCTGTTTCCAGTCTCATCAAGATGTATAGTAGCTAGTTGTCCCATATCTGACTAATGTCTGTCAACAAACGGAACTGTTAGTATATTTGAAACAAGAAGCTACAATGCAGCGATTGTGCCTTTGAAACAAGATTTTAAGAGTCTCTTTTTCAGGTTCTTTATTCCTTGCCTTCTTACTCTCTGCTCTCTACCACTCTTTATTCCTTTCTTCAGTATTGAGACATACACAGAACATCATTCAAGAATGGAGAATTTAGTCATGTGCCATGTTTGCACATAGCTTTAATGTGATTGTCTGTGATTCCGTAGGCAAACATAAGAACACTGAATTGCACACAAAGTCTGTAGTCATATCATCTGTGGCTACAGATGGAAAACAGCCTGCACAAACAGGAGGTATTGTTAACCAGGTGGATTTCCAGTTTCAATATGTTTGAACAAATTTTTGGGTAACACAGACATTAGCAAATGGGCAATGCTGAAAAAGTGTCAGAAGGAACTACCAACTCCAAGCCTAAACATTTTTCAGAAAATTCAAGAATTATTTGAGGAATCTTACTATGTCTGAGCCACCTGTTTGTGTACTTAGCTTATTTTTTCATTTACCACTATAGCGGCATACACCCATTTTATTAGGTTGCCATCTGCCCCTCCTTTTTGAGTTTGGGATTACCTGTGACATGATTTGTAATTCAAAGAAACTAAATCCAAATTAACTGGATACTCTCAACCTATAAAGAACTTAAAATCCGGACACGTTACTATTTATACCATGTCTGTTCTTATACATTATTTGCCTTTATTAAAAAAAAAAAAGAAAGCATATTCTTACGCAGTCAATGCCATGATCAGCAATTGAGGAGAGGACACATTTTCCTGTAATTGTTCTTCTTCCCGCCTCCTCCCACCCCCAATTCTCACATAAAGACCGCATGACTCCTGATGCTCTTTGAAAGTGAAGCTCTTCGAAAGTGAAGCTCTTCCACTGTGGTCCGGTACATCCATGGCTGCTTTATACACACAGCCGGATCCCTATTTTTGAGGTGTTCTGTTCTTCCCAGAGCCTCTAACACACAACATTGGGTAGAACACCCAGTTTCAACTTTCACCTTCAGTACCACTTCCTTCCTAAGTGCCTTATTCAGCAGGAAAGGGAAATTGGTGTTTGGGTGTGGAGTTTTCCCCTCAGATTAACATGCTTCTGGCTGCTGGCAAAATTAGCAAAACAACTTCAAGGATAAAATGGCTTTATTTTATTTAATGCCACCAGTAAGGGGAAATTTTTAACACTAACACCCAGCAAGCAGGCCCCTTTATGCTTCAGAAGTCACGCTCCTCCTTATATAATACATGTAACACTTTACCTCCGAAAATTATTTCTGATGATGACCCGGATATCAAAATTAGGAAACAGCCAGAAAGCATTTCCTTTCTTTTATGTTTTGTGCCAGTTGCCCTCCCTGAGTCCTTTCATTTATCCTGGCAGAGGTTTGTCTCTTTGCCTTTAAAAGTTAAATCCACCTTCATCGCACAATGTGGAAAGAAGCGAAATTAAACTGCAGTGTGTTCCAGAGGAGAAAATCTACTTTATTCATCTCTCAGCCCTACTTTAACTTACACTGACCTAATTACAGCCACACCAGGAGAGGCGGAAGAGCTAAAGGAGCACTTCTGCCACCTAGTGCTCAGTGTCTGGAACTGTGCCCGGAGACCGCCACATTTTTGCTTTATTTTTGAAATGTCTGGCACACAAGTGCAAATGAATGACCTTCTCTAGTCTCTGCGTGAATATTGAGGGTATGCATCACACACTGCTCTGTTCCTTTGGAGATTCAAAATGTAATGGTCTTCTAAAGAACTCTATTTAGAAAAGGTTGAATTAATGTCTCTTAAGATGAACTGTAGCTTGAAAACTATTTCATTAAGACTGCATGGCATTTTATGAAAGTTAAATTGAAAATGATAATGCAAATATTAATACCATTTCAAGCAATATTTTAAATATTATGTTTGGGATTTAATATTTAGGGATGTTAGCACCCTCCCCACTAAATCATTTACCCTTCCTCGTAGCAGCTGCACGATTTAGCTAACTGAATGATTTCTTCAGTGCAGCTCCTGGCTTCTTTATTTGTTTGCTTTTGGGAGTGGTAGTGGACATTTAAGAATGCTTTATTCTCTTTTTCTGGCTTCATTAATGAGTTATTGATCAGTGACTTGAAAGAAAAACTTGGATGAAAAATGTAGTCAACCCTGTATCACCAATGCTAATTAAAACCAGGGAACGGAAGTAAAATGAAAGGCATTCACAATGCCCAAATCTCAGGGTAGCTGATCTCCTCCTCCACCAAAACAGTAAGGCAGCAGCCATGAGCTGCTCAGCCTGGAATTACAGCCTGTGTCACTGAGCAAGGAAACGCCCCCATGCAAAAATCCTTTTGGATAAAAAGCAAAGTAATCGGCTGTGTACAGAGTGGGTAATCAGTTTTGGAATCATTAGGGTAAGTGATGTGTAGGGTCACATTTGCACCCTTTTTAATAGAGCATTCAGTGCAATGTGAAAATATTTAGTGTTGTATTAGGATATTTTGCAATGTTGTAGCTGCAGATTGCTTATCATATTATATCTGAAGAGAAAATTAGTAAAAAAATTTGTAATTATTCAAAAGAACTCTGAGTACCTATTGTTTTCAAGATTGCATTTAGAATCCTGAGTATTTTTATGATTTATGACTCAACAAACCTGTTTTATTTTTTTTAAACTTAGATTGTATTCTAAATAATATGGTCACTTATTCATCAAATATTAATTGGAGAGTTCAGTGTAAGCCATCCCCTATAATAGGAATAAGGTTTACCTAACTATAAGCAAAACCCAACATGGCTGGGTTCTGACACAGGTTAATTTGATTTTTTCCTCATCTCCCTGCACCATGCAGGCTAAAATAAGAAATGATGTGTATGTATTTCACAGTATCGAAAAATCAGCTCACTCACTTCAATTCCTCTAGCCTGTCTTAATTCAGATTCTCTTTATTTTTAGCTTTGCAGGTCAATCTATGCTCAGTTTGTGTCTACTGCAATTCACATTCACTCTTTCCACTGTAGTCAGAATCATGTTGTCCCTAGTTAAAAGTTCATTTTGATTGATAAATTAAAAAGGCAAACTCAAAACCTTCCAAAATTTGCTAACTGAACTGATTTTCTTCGTAGCACCCTCTTCCTAGACCTAGCTGGGTGCTGACTCTTACACATAGTAAGTTGCTTCCTTACAGAAGAATTTCATAATTCTCTTCTCGAAAGTGAATTTTTTCTGTCAAAACATCCTTAGCATGGGATTATGCCATTATCTGCATGATTTCACTTAGTGATTTCTGTCTAGTCCATCTAATCTTGGACAACTGTTACCTCCTCACATAAATATTACCCTCAAAAAAAGCACACACCAAGTTTTGCTGAACCTTGCCATCCATACTGCAAAATCCAATACAGTTCCATGGAATTCCAGGTAAATAAAGCTCTAATGCTATTTCTAGAGTGATTTTTGCCACAATTTTACTCTTCAGATTAGAATTTTGGCATAGTAAAATGGCCAAGAAACAGAGTGGGAGAGAGATGAGAGACACTGAGAGAGAGAGAGAGAGAGAGAGAGAGAGAGAGAGAGAGAGAGAGAGACAGAGACAGAGAGAGAGAGAGAGAGCAGAAAATATTAAAAACAGAGTAAGAAATAGGAAATGACGGAAATTGTCATTATAGATACAATGGTTAGAGAGTATCTTTCTCGCAGAAAAGGGAAAGAGAGATTAAGAAAGGAAAAAGAAAGAGAAGCCACATAAAAAGGAGTAGTGGTTAGTTAAGAGAGGAAAAGGATCAGGAAGAAAGGAGAGTTTTAATCTTTATTGAAACTCCCCATACACTGGGCGTTATACTGGTCACCCCATGTATATCATGTAGGGTGCCTCTCGAAAATGTTGAGGTAACCATCATGTTCATTTTTCAGGTTAACAGTCTGAAGATTAAGAGGGCTCTTTGTCACACAAATAGCTGCATCAAAAATAGAGCCCATGTCATTCAGCCTTCTTAATCCAACTATTTCTTGAATGCAGTGCTGGGGCTAGTGGTTGGTACAAAATCTGGTAGCATCATGAGATGACACCATGGGAAAAATGTTTTTCTGTAACATTTGCTCCTTTTAGCTCTGGGGGGTTGCAAAGTCACTTATTGGAAGCTGGGGGGAGGGTGGTGTGGTTTCTGCAAGAGAGGTCAGACCAGAAATATTTCATATGTGTTAATAGACATTTTGAGGATGTCTTCACCATTCCTTTGAATGAAGAAAAGTTCTGCCTATGGAAACAATAGGTTCAGTAGAAGAGATAAATATTAAATAACCAATGCATATAATCCCTTTATTTTCAAATACTAATATAGCAGTTACTTGCTTTTATTCAAAGGCATTTCCTGAGCAATTACCATGTACCAGGCCCTCTTTTATGTACTGGTGAGCAATGTGAAGTCATGAAGTTCCTGCATGATTGCTTTTTAGGGGAGGGGAAGATAAGGGAAGAAAACAATTAATGTGTTATATAAAGGTGTTTTGTGATGAGTGCTATAAAACATAAAGCAGGGTGAGGATAAGGAGAGGAGGGGTGTGTTATTTCAGATCTGTGGAAAGAATGGTATAGGCAGAGGGAACAGCAATTGCCAAAGCCGTGGGGAAGACGTGATGTCTTTAAGGGCCAGCAAGGGCTGGAGCATAATGAACAAGGGACACAATGGGAAGAGAATGAGTTTAAAAGGTAGAGAGAGGTCCAACCATGAAGGGCCTTTGGATCAGGACTGATTTTTACATTAAGCTCAGTAGCCACAGTGCCTAGGGCCCACAATAATTTTAGGCGTCCACAAAAATCTTTTAATTTCTTTTAAATCAGAAGACAAAAATGAATTTTTAAATCAAAGTTTTTAATATATGTTATTCATATGTTTCTCTCCATACCAAGACAGTTGTTAAATATGATGTTTAATATATTTTATGGAGGAAGGAGCACACACGGGCAAAATTGCCCAAGATCCGCAGGTGTCACAATGTCCCTTTGCTTTGAATCTTAAACTAAAGAGTGACAAGGATGTCAATGGAAGTTGTAATTAGGAATAGTTTGAGAAGAGAGGAGACTTCTCCTGAGAATTGGGAAGAAAGGGAGGATCCAGCAAAGGAAACTAAGATGGAGTAGTGGGTGGGCAGAGGGGAAAAGAAAGACTCTTCAATCCTGGGAGCCAAGTGAATAAAATGTTGCAAGAACGAGACCTTAATTTTCTTGGATGCCAATGCAACATCACCTTGTTCCCCTTTCCTGCCTTTGGTTTAAGCCTGGAAACTGAGGAAGTCCCGTGTAAAGAGTCCAGACGACTTTCTCCCTAATTGCTAACTAATACATGTCCTTTTTCTCCAAAATTATTTCTCCTTGCTAAGCTTCTGGATTTTCATTAGTACTCTCTAGATAATATCTTTTGGTGGAAAATACTTAGATTATATTAGAAAAAAATTTGCCAAATAAGATCAGGCACTATCATTTTTTTAATAAGAAAATTATTCACTTAAAGCAGTGGTCCCCAACCTTTTTGGTACCAGGGACCAGTTTCATAGAAGGCAATTTTTCCATGGCCTGGGGGAATGGGGGGATGGTTTTATAATGACTCAAGCTCATCACATTTATTATGCACTCAAACCTCTCTGCTAGTGATAATCTGTATTTGCAGAGGCTCCCCAGTGCTAGCATCACCTCCTCAGCTCCACCTCAGATCATCAGGCACAAGGAGCACACAACCTAGATCCCTCCCATGAGCAATTTACAGTAAGGTTTGCGCTCCTATGAGAATCTAACACCCCCACTGACCTGACAGGAGGCGGAGCTTATACAGTGATGCGAGCAATGGCGAGTGGCTATAAATTATAGATGAAGCTTCTCTTGCTCTCTGCCTGCTCACCTCCTGCCACGTGGGCTGGTTCCTAACAGGCCACAGACCAGTACCAGTCTAGTGCCCGGGGATTGGGGACCACAGACTTAAAGTATACAGTATTACTTAATATAGGAATAATTAAAAGTCAATTACAAAATCCACAAATTTCTTAAATACCATTGTCATTGATTTAAAAATTTTAGTTCCATTTTAATTTAATGTGATTTATGTTATTTACTAAAATTCTTGATTTTGCTTTTGCTTTATTTCAGGATATATCTGTGTCACATAAACTTAAATTCTCTTTATTTCTGCCATCAGTTTCTTAGTTGAGAAAAATGATAATATTAGTATATTCTTCATAGTGTTTTTACAAAAAAAAAAAAACAGTAAAACATTACCAAAAACAACAATGCCTGGCACACAGGAACTGCTCAATAGTTTCTATCTTCTATTTTTTATATTTTTCTATTTATTATTTCAACAAGTGATCTATCATCTATGTGTGTGTGTGTGTGTGTGTGTGTGTGTGTAAAAAATACAGTTATAGGGTAGGCTCTGTTCTAGGCTCTTGAGACTGTATCAGTGAATATACCAATACAAAAATCTTTCTTTGATAGAACTTAAATTTTGAAAGAGTAGACACTAAATGTCAAATAGAACAGTGCACGGAAAATTGCAAGAGCTAGGTATGAATTATTACAAGCTTAGATAGATATTTTTGCCTTGTTTGAATTATTTAAGGGATTGAGACCTGTAGAAATCTGGGGAAAAGCTCTACAGACATAAAGAACTGCCACTGGGTGTTAGGAAGACACAGGCTGAAAGTGAGTGAGAAAGAAAGCAGTAGACATTGAAGGAAGAGCATTAACATGTTCTGTATCGTGTAGGGTCTTATTAGCTTTTATATAAACATTGGCTTATATTCTTAGGGAATTCAAGTACCCTTGGAAGATTTTGAGCAACAGGTGACATTGTCCTGCTAAAACAAGATCACTGAGGCTCCTGTGTTGAGAATTGACATTTTGTGAGCAAAAATTTGGAAGTTATGGAGGAAATACAAGTAAGGTACTATATGGCTTGAACTGAATTGGTAGCATGAGAAATAGTTGAGTTCGAGCTATATTTGATGATCCATCAATATTTCCCTAACAACTGTATTCGAAATGTAGGAAGAAGACAGAGGTGAAGGGGATGATTTCAAGGATTTTGATCTTTAAAACTGGAAGGAGGGAGTTTTCATTTATGATAAAGGGGAAGATTGAGCAAATTTGGGGGGAAAGATCTTCTTCTTTGTATATATACATTGAGATGTCTATTTGATATGCAAATAGAGAGGATGAGTAAGCAGTTCTATATTGAACCTTTGATTTAGGTGGAGAGATTTGGAGATATTTTTGGAGTTTTCAGAATACAAATGGTATTTCAAGTTATGAGACTGCATGAGTTCACCAAGGTGCAATAGAGATAACAAAAAAACAGAGTTTTAAAGATATTTGCAATTCTGGAGCATTCCATCATTAAGTAATAAGGAAGAAGAGGGGGGATCTGCAAAGAGCACTAAAAAGTGTGGCCACAAAGATAGTTGGAAAACAAAAGAATGTTATTTTGGAAGCCAATGGAAAAGTTACAGGAGGGAGGAGCATTCAACATGGCGATGCTACTTATAAGTTGAGAACTGACCATTGGATTTATCAATGTGGAGCTTATTAATGACCTTGACAAGAGTAGTACTGTAGAATGTCTGGAAGACAGCATAATTGGAGTGAGTTCAAGAGAGAGTAGGAGGAAAGAAAGTGAAGAAAGTAAATATACAGTGGAACCAAATAAGACAATATAGAGCATTCATTATCATTTATGTTCATATAATTGCAAACATTTAACAAATCAGTCATAATTATTATGAACCTCAAGATAAAGCATAGTGAATTCCTGAGCTTCCTCTTAATTAAGCTGATAATGAATTAACAGAATTTAAAGGTATGCAAAATATCTCTAGGAAAATACTTGTATTATTATTATTATTGGTCAAACAGATAATGGGAGTTAAATGTAAGAATTTCTTATAAGTGAAGGGATATGTATAACTACGTATAACAAATACCCAGGAAGAAGTGCTCCGAAGCCACCAAGCCCATATAACAACAAGTCTAAGGTCATGTTTATATGATCAACATGAACCCCTTGCTACCTTCAGAATCAACAATGCTTGTATTAATACATACCTCTCATAGCTGCAGCTCAGACGCTTTTTTTAATATTCTTAAAACTTTACAATTAGATATAGTTTAGTTACAGATTTTCAACAGTGGCGTTTTGTAGAGGAATCACCAGTGAATAGACCAAGTACACAAAAGTGTCATATAACTTGCAAGGTAAGTGCTATTAAAATGAGAAAAATATACAGTATACATATTCTCTTCTAAAGAAAACAAGTGAGCTCCAAAACTAATGTAATACAAATAATTTAATATGCTTTCAGTTTGTAAATTGACAGAGGTTTAATAAAATTCACTATGTTAAAGGACAACAAGAGGCAAGAACAAAGAAATTTAGACCTTGATTGATCATTTACCTAGGATCATGATCCTTAGAAGGTCTCTTGTCTTCAATGTCTCTACTTAGCAGGACACAATTCCTAACTAAGAAGAGGAGAATTTTATGCAGGAAGAATAAATATTCAATTTTAGAAGCATTTCACAAACTATAAGTATAAATAATAAAAGTACAGATTATGTATCAAATTCTACTAGGTCTAAAGTATTGAGGCCAAATGAAAAAAAACAGAAATAGTCAATAAAATCACAGAAGACCATCGTAATGAAAAGCAGGCCTGTGATATCAGGATCTGTCTGCCAAAGCATGGTAGCATGGAAGAACCCTCTCTGTGTAGTTCAGACAAGTTTGCCTAGAAACAGATTAATTCATGATCCTATTATGAACTGTCATTGATATTTTAGCCAGATACTTTATAAATTCTTTAAGTTAACTCTATTTTGGAGCATGAAGTTGAGTCTAGCAAGGGAATATGAAGATTTCATGAGTATCTTATCCTTAAAGCAAGAAAACTTTCTACTGAAAAGGCAGAGCATTTGAAGACGTGACTTTCCTGGTCTTTGCCCTGTAAAAGGATGAAGTCCTTTTTCAAATCTTTTCATTTAGTTTTAAAGTCTGCAAAGGTAGAGTTTAGTATTTCACCTATACGGAAAAAAATATGTGTCTACCATAAGGTTTTTTATGAGTTATAAATAGACTCCGTTGAAATAAATTTTAACATTAGCACACTTTCTTTGCAAGATGGACTACAACACATACATACATGCATGCACACACACATTTAAAAAAAGAAATAAAATAGAATATTTGTTTTGTATTAAAAATTCATTAGTATATTTCAGGGAATAAAATATATTCATAATAACTTTTAAATATTTAATGTGAAAGATTTTACTAGCAAATAAATTCATTAAAGAGTAATCTTAAATTGATGTTTTTTCTCTTAATAAATATGCCAGATTTAATTATCCCAACCTAACAGTATAGAAGGTAGAGAACATTAAATCCACTGTAATATTATTTTTATGTTGTATTACCTTTATTGAAATCAATTTAATTAAAGTATGCATTGGCCAGATGCAAAACAACTTAATTATTTAAAACAATACTTTACTTACTCACTGCCAAACCTAAAAATTAAGCACGACCAAACAACTTACTCTTCAGTTTCTTACAAAATCATTGCATAGAAATAAATTAGGAAAAACCGTAATTAATGCGTTTTAAATTGTTCTTTATCTGATAAATAGAAAATTAAAATCAACCTTTCAGAAAATGTTCAATTTTTAGCTAGACAAAGAATAAACTTCTAAATGGGTATCTAAGGAAACTCTATTTTCCACAATTTCCTCTATTTTCAACTTTTGTTGAAAAGTTTATCATTATGTACTACTATATGTACATAGTTTTGTCTTCTGTTTGATTTGCTTTTAATTAGAAACAAAAATTTGAGCACTGAGTCACATTTCTTGGAGGTGAGATTCATGTATATATAGTTTTTATTTTTGTATATCTTGTTCATAGTTCAGTCCCTGGAAGAGAAGAAGCAATAAATATTTATTAAATATGTGTATGATTGAATGGATAAATAGCTTGAAAAATGAATGAATGAATGAATGAAACATCTCTTCCTCTTATGTTTTAAAAAGAAAGACATTTAGCCTTAACACATGAAGTAAAGAATCATTAATGGAAACCCTGAAGATCCTATTGCCAAGACTCTTCACTATAGCAGATCTTTTCCTGGTTATCAGTGGAAATACCACGCAAGAAAGAGTAAGAGTAACATTTAAGGGAGTGACAGTTGCTATAGAGGGACAAGATGACAGTAAGTTAAATCTTAATTTATGCTTAGACACTGACTAAAATGAGCTGTGAGACAGGCAGATCACGAATGAAATAATGACTAGGTTAGCATGGTAGATGAAGAGACCAAAAGAAAGAAAACAGTATTTTGTATATTTCACAAGAGAAATCTACAAAACCCCGTGACCAAGTGGGTAAATTAGAAAAGAGTGCTGAGAAATCAAACGGAACCCAAGAAGTATTTGTGTGAGTGCTATGATGAGTGTTTTATATGTTGAAATCTAGTCTCCAGTGTGGTGTCCTTAAGAGATGGGGCCTTGCGAGGTGATTAGGTTATGAGGGCTCTGTGCTAATGCACAGGACTAGTGCCCATATGAAAGAGGCTTAAGGGAGCTTGTCTGCCCCTTCCACTATGTTAGGATACATTGAAGGCACTATCTATGAAGCAGGGAGCAGGCTCTCACCATGCATCAAATCTGCTGGGGACTTTATCTTGGACTTCCCAGCCACCAGAACTGTGAGCAATACATCTCTGATGTTTATAAATTACCCAGTCTGTTGAAGTAAGCAGTCAGTTAGGTACAAGCAAGGGAGGAGGGAAAGGAAAAGTTAGTCAACTGGCTGGAACAAACAGCCCTTGAACAAACAGACCTGAGGAGAAGAAAAGAGCCATTAATGTCCCTGCATGCACAGGTACAAAGAGACCTTTCCCCATTATATGCAAGAACAGAGTGAACACTGGCCACCCAGGCTTCTTTGACTTCAACAAATAAAAACAGCAACTGTTCTGAATTTGGCACAGTTGCTTTTTCGGAGCCCACCAGCTGTCTTTCTTGAGAGGGCACTTTCGCTTCTGCACAAGCCTTTCCTAAGCCTGTCCCCTTTCACTCAACAAACTTGCCACTATCGCTCAGTTGTACGTGCATCCTGAAATTCCTTTCTACAGCATTAGCAAGAGCCTTTATCCTGATGACAAGTCTAAGGTATTTTGTCAGAGCAGCCCAAATAGACTAGGACAATGAAGTACTCGAAGAATAATATTTCCATATTGATTGAAGAAGGAAAGAGGTAACATTTTGAGGAAAATACGATAATTCCAAATTTCAGAATACTAAGGTTTGAAGAGAGTGAAAACAACAAAACAAACATGTCTTGGAGGAATTAAAAGGCACACAATTTTTTTTTCAATGTTAATATGGTAAGTCTGGTAATGAAACATTAATCTTTATGTTGAAGAACTGTTTGAAGTACTCATGTGAATGAATGAATGAATGAATGAATAACATGCTGACTTTCTTTTTTGTTGCTCAAGATCTCTTTTATCTTTGGGCCTTTATGTTGCTCTATCATCTGCATAGAATGTTCCCGCTTATATCTCCTTTGCTGGCGTCTTTTAACTATCAACTGAAACATCATCTCCTCACAGTGACCTTTGTTGAACTAGTGCTTATCTGCAAAGCACCATTTTATGCATTTTACATACAATAACCCATTTAATCCTGATGAAAACCCTATGAACTAGGTACTATCATAATTTTATTTTACTTAAAGGGTAAAAAGGAGACAAAGAAAATATAAGAAGTTCATAATAGCAAATAGAAAGTGGTAAACTCAGTCACTGAGAAAAATAAGACTTGAACCAAGGCAGTTTGTGTCTTAATGCATGTTCTTAACCACCAATTTATGCTGCTGAAGTATTCAGTCACCCTTATCTATAATATCTTAGAATACATAACCCTCTGAAATTATCTTACTCATTTATTTCCTAGTAGATTTTCTTCTCTTTCAGAGAGATTCTATTTATAAAGATGAAATGTCAAACATCTATACTTTCAATGTGACCATGAAATTTAAAAAGCTTGCACAAGCCAAGCAGGCAAGTTGAAAGTTGACTTAGATTGTATTAATTTATATATTCATACCTTTCATATCCTGTGATTTTACAGTCCCTCCTGCTAAAGAAGTGGAGTATATTTCCCCATCCCTTGGTTTTGTGGTCAACCGGGCAACATAATTTGTCCAGTAAGAGATTAAGGGTGGTAACTTGACAAGAGGCTGGAAAAGCATGCATGCAATACGTTTGCTTTCACCATGAGAAGAACATGGCTAGCTCACTGCTTCCAGGGACAGATCCAGCTGAGATGAGCCTAATTCCCAGCTTATCTGCAAAATCAGGAGCTCAGTAATGGTTATTATTTTATGTCACTGAGCTTTCGTGGGTGTTTATAAAACAGCACCTTTTTATAGTAAGAGCTGATTGATACAGAAATTGGTACCAGAAAAGGGTACTAACATTATAAAAACCTAAATTGTCTGGCATTGCCTTTGCGGCAAGCAACAGCTCTGAGGAAACAGTCACAAGAGGTTGGGAAAATGCCAAGGGAACTGTTTTAGGAGGATGAAAAATTGGAGACATGTGTTTTGTAGTGATGAAATATTTGGTAAAACTCTCACGTGAGGATATTTAGAAGATCAAAAATGTACCTAATGAATTTTTAGAATTGAAAAGAAGACCTCCAGAGAAAATAAAATGTTGACAGCTTGGGTTTTGCCCTTTTAGCTGCAGAAAATAAAAACTGAAAGAAGAGATGAGCTCACAAAAGACTCTGTAAGCAGAATTTAGAACGTATATACAGTCCAGAACTTGCTGGGTTGGAAAATAACAACTTTTCAAACTTCTAATATCTCTAATCAGCAAAATATTTTCAAAAGAAGATACATACAAGGTCAAGAGCCTTCCTTCAGTATGATGTTCGTGTAGGACAATAAAATATGCATACGGCCCTGTCGGGTGTGAAAATGTATTATAAAACTGAGTTATTTTAAATATGATACTGGTGCATGCATGAGTAGATCAAAGAAATATAACAGGGACAATAATAAGACATGCTCTTGGAGAGTCCCAGAACCATTCTATCTTTGTAGTTGTGAATTAGCAGTTAAAAAGGTAGATACTGTGTCATCAAGGAATGGGGAGGACTGTGGTAAGTAAACTAAATAGGGTGAAAACCTTTTGCTACTCTTTTTGTGAGAGGCAGAGACTTTTTCCACTTCTTTTGAATTTGGTCTTGATGACTTCTATGATCAATGGAAAGAAATGGTGACATACACAATCAATGTCATGTGGCTATGTTCCAGCTGACAGACAACTTCTCTGTTCTTGGGAGTGAGGCATCTTCGACATATAGCCTGACATGTGATCTCTGAATTCTGTGAAGTCTGTATTTTTTGCTATGTATGACCACAAAGTCTGTTTGGTTAAGTACTCAGCTACTGATTAGATAGATTTCCTTAAATGCCTGGAGCCAATAAGTCTCCCAGAGTTAACTGAGGAGCTTTCTGCGTATGCTAAGACATGCCCTCAACACTAAGTCAGGCAGTTGAAAATTCCATCCTTAGACATTACTTTCTGCTTGTGTAGAGTCTCAAGGTCAGCCAGAGCTGAGAGCTTAGGGCACTCTAAGGTCTTTCCTCAGCATATACAGTTCTACACATGCACATGGCCTTCCAGATTCCTAAGAATTTGGAGCTTTTCTTCAGATGACTGCATTTGCATGAGAGACCCCAAGATGCTGAGCCCAGTCAACCCACGGAAATGTGAGAGATAGTAACAAATTGTGGGATTAAACTACTAATTTGGAGGGTGCTTTGTTATAAGGCAATAGACAACTAGAAAAAGGTAGCTAATGAAGACTTGAAAACTAAAGAATTAAAATGAATTCAGGCAATGGTAAGTTCTATGAAAGAGAGAAAAGAAATTAATGAGGCCAGGATAGATATACATGCACTGACTGATAGAACCATAAATTTAGCCTAAACACCTTTGGGCCAGGGTTAAATGAATATGAATGACTGATAAGTATTTTGGGATAAGTGGTTGACCAGGAATTAATACTGCATGTCCTCATGTATCAAATAAGTGGCATATGAAATAGTAGAATGTAAAACATTCTCTTAAAAATAGTTAAGAGAAATATGAATAATTAAAATATGTATAGAATAAATGTCAAAAATATCAAATTATTTCATACATAAGAAATTCCTAAAAATCAATAAAAGGGAAGTGAATATCTGAAAATTAAAATGCATAGTATATATGACTCAATAAATTTGTGAAAGAAGTACAAATTTCAAAAATTAAATAAAAACATAGTTAACCTCATAATTATTAGTAAAATGTAAATTAAAATTATTGATATATTTTAAACCTTTTGTTCTTAATAAAAAAAGTTTTAAAAAATAGAATTAGGCAGTTTCTTGGTGAGTGTCAAATAATGAGTACCTGATATTTTGCAAGTACGTAGTTACAGTAACAGGTTCAGGCACACAGATCATTGAAAAACCACATTTGCCAGAAAAGTTTTAAGAATAACAATAGCAATTCTCTTTTACTATTTACCTACATTCATCAACTCTAAATATTTTGCCCCGTTTGCTTTATCATTTGAACGTTTCTACCTCTGTCTTAATCTTAATTTGTAATCTATGTATCAGTCTGTGAGATCTATTTATTTATTCACAAACATGCTTTTTCTAATCCATTTTAGTATATTGTGTCTCTTTATTCATAAACCCTTTAGACTATATTTCATAAGAGCAAGGAATTAGGAGATGTAACATTATTACCAACATTGTTTTGTACCAACGGTTCATATTCAAGTTTCCCCAATTGACCAGTAAGTTCCTTTATAGATTTTTTTTCTCTTCTCTGTAATACAATTCAGTATTACCTATAAGATATTCTCATGTTCCTTTTAACTGCTTTAGTCAAAAACAATTTCTCAGTCTTCATGTTTTTTTCATTTTGACATTTTTGAAGGGATGATCTGATTATTTAGCCTATAGTCCCATAATTTGGGATTGTTTGATGTTTGCTCATGGATAGATTTATGTTATTCATATTTTCAACAAGGATATCAGAGAAATGAAGTTGTATCCTTCTCAATGTATCAAATAAGAAGGCACATGATAGCACTTTATCCCCTTAATTGTAAAATTAACTTTGATTACTTGATTAAGTATAAAATAACTAAGTTAATGTCCTGATCTCAAATTTATCCACTATACAAATATTATTTTCTATTTGCAGTGAACCAGTATTTTGTGAGAGAAAACTTTGAAACACTGTAAATATATTGTTCCATTAAACTTTCACACACTAATTTAGCATCCATTGTTTTTCGTTTAGGCTAAATTATTAATTTGATGGTTAAAAGAAGTTGATTTTCTAACTTCACTCTTCATTGTAAATTTAGTAACTTCTATTCCACTCTAGGGGAGAGATTTCCCTTCTCTATATATTTACATGGTCACCTATTTATCTAGATAAGTAAATACAGAAAGAACAAGAAAATGAGAGAGTGAAGGAGAGAGAGAGAAAGAGAGAGACTTGTTACTTTACACAATTTACATTTGGTGTTTATTTAGACTTTTGGTTCATATACATACATACATCACTTAACTCCCAGAATATATAAACCATATAAAACCTAATTCCAAGATAATATTAAGGGCATCATAATGTAAGAGAAGTTTGTTTGCTTTTTTTTTCAAATTTCCTTCTAACTATTCATGTAATGCTTCCAAAATAACATATCTATGAAATTTTCAAACACTCTCATTTTTCTTTAAAAATAGAGCATTGTAATTTCAAATTTAAAAAATTGCCTCTTAAAGTTCTTTAAAATTTCAATAAAATTAACTGAGAAATTTACAATTATACATTGTTAAATTAGCTAAGCTTTATTTCTTTAACAATGAATGATAATGGGTTAAAAAAGCAATTGTCCATGCCGTGTATTAATAACAAATTCAGATAAAATACCAATTTCTATATAAATACTAATTTCTATAATAAAAAACTAATTTCTATAAGAATTTAACCATAATTTGTAAGAGATCAGGTGATAAATTTCTCCATTTATTAAATGGAGATAATAATAATATTATCTATTTTATAGGATTGTTGTAAAGATTAAATGAGGGAATTGAATGAGAGAAAGTCATGAAGTGCTTAGAGCAGTAGCTGGCATAGAAAAGCCATTTAAAAGCTATCATCATTATGATGACGGTGTGATCATTATACATTGCATACTAAATATTCTTTAATCATTAAGAAAGAGTAAAAGATTAATAACAGGATCAATGGTTATTTAGTATGGAGAAAATATCTTGAAATTTAAAATCTGTCATTTCGTTTGAATCCTAGCTGTGTTACTTACCACTGAACAAGTGATGCCATTCACTTGCTATGGGAATATGCATGAAATCATTTAACTACAGTGCACCGTTCAGTCCCTTTAACCATAAAGTGAAGATAATTATGATGATGATGACATTGCTGCCTTATGTTAGAATTCTTTTGAATTCACTTAATGAAATTTGTGTTATAAAATAATTCAAAATCAAATAACGTAATACACACCCATATACTTATTATATAGAATTAGCAAATATATTAATGTCTTGACAGATCTGTTTATGTTTTTTTTTTCTTTTAAAAGCAATGTTGTACACATCCTTCAACCACCCAGTGCTCCTCTTCTCCTCTGAACCTCTATACAGAGAGCACTACTTGGAAATTGACACATTTCTTCCCTGTCCATTTACTATAAGAATAATGTGATGTGTCATTTCACATACTTTAGAAGTGTATAGATGACATTATATTATACATGATTTACCAAACAATTTGTTATCGCATTTATACTTACTGATAAATCTAGTTCACATACTTTAATCTCCATGAATTTTAAGAACAGCTTATTATTATTATTATTTGCAAACATTTGTGAGCATTATACTAGTTATGTGCAATATAAGATCAATTCTTTTGACAATTTTATGATAGATGTCTATTATAACCTAATAAGTAATTAATTTTGGGAAATGATCCTGTGTCTTTGAAGAGAATTGTACTCTATGAGTTGCAGGCTGCAAAGAGACAAGCTATTTTCTTGGTGTTCAGACTGTTTTATATCCACATTCTTTGCAATCTATTCTAATGAAATTATGAGTTATTGTCATATAATGTTTGTAAAGGCTTCTGCTTTCATCTGTTATTCCTTGTATTTGGTAAACTTTTATTTGAAATATTTTGAGTCTCTACTATTAGCTACGTGAAGGTCAAGGATTACTTCATATTTCTCATATATTATGTATTTTAGCATCAAGTAATGATCCTAGTGGCCAATTAACATCAGTTTGTCTGCTTTTAATATTGCTGTAACAGCTTTATTTGGTTGCTATTGCCCTTCTGGTGGTGGTTTTTATTATTATTATAATCATCTTAGAATATCTATTGCCTGCTTTTACTTTCAATTTGTCTGCGACATGTTTTAGGTTTCTCTCCCTTTTTCAAATCTATTCTTAAAGATATTTTTCAGCATGTGACTTTAAATATGTAGATTGCTGTATGTGTGAATTACTCTCCACCATCTTATTACTTGTTTTGTATTTACTTTTCTTATCTATTTGTTCATTGAATTTAAGCTTTTTTCTTCCCACCTCCAACACATACACACCCGTACACTTTTTTTAAAAATTCTAATTTTTTAAAATTAGAATTAATAGACTGGAAGTTGTGCATTCCTTTTATTATATTTAACAAAATACAGGTATATACTGAATATGCATAATTTTTAAAAGAACTTTAATATTGCTTTTTTCTTGTTATTGTATTTGAGAATCTGAGAATCTCTGTTAACATGCAATTTTTGTCCACTTACAGCTTTTGTTCATCTCTTCTAGAAAATTATAAATGTAAAATTTTTAAGTTGAATTATATTAATTTTCCATATTGTTGCAATATGATATTTTAATGCTAATGCTATTAAAACCTAATCGTTATTAGATTTATCAAGATATGTGTTTACCATTGCATTATCTATACCATTTTTTTCCTCTGTTATTTTAAAATAAATATATCTAAAACTAATTCCTCTATAGAAATCTCTCAGTGGTGATTTCTTTCTATGTATTAAGCTATCTTTATTTTACCCTCATTTTGACCAATAATGAGCAACATATAGATTTCTAGGTTGATAATTATTTTCCCCTCATATTCTATATGCACCATTTCTGTCTTCGAACCTATATATCTTTCTGATTAGACATCTGCTAAGTTTGCCATTCCTGTGTAGATAATCTCCCTTTACTCTGTGGCTGATTTTGAAATTTACTTTTCACTTTTTGGCACTCACTCTGATATTTGTAGAGATGAGATCATGTCTACTCATCCTGATAAACACTATGCTTCTTAAATCTAAACAATTCTATTTGCTTTTTAATTTTGAACAAATTGCCTCTTTCTGTGTGAATATTACCTCTTTCTTTTATTTCTAATTTTATCTTTTGCACTCATATGAGAGATAAAATTTGGGAATTAACTGTTCTTTCATTTCTTCTCCTTTTCTATTTTATATACTTTCCTCAGATTCACATCAAACTTCAAATTCTCTATTTTTAGCTATATTTAATGTTATTTGACTATCAACTATCCACCCATTATTTAATATCAATTACATATAACTGCAAATATAGGTATATGGATATGGATACATATAGGTACAGATATAAATAGAAATGTATATAGAGATATAAGTATTTCCGAGAAGATTTATATAGTTTTTATCAAATACTTTTACTTTTTGTTCCTATAATTTTATTCCTTTCACTGTAATTTTCTTATTTTTATTATAACTTCACCATAATTCTATTCTTTTTAAAATTCCTTTAATCATCTCATACACACTTATTTTAATATTTTTATAAATTGCTCCATTATATCTCTTTTGGAATTGCTAATTCTTCTGTTTGTAATCTCTATTTACTTCTCCCTAGAGTGAATTTTTAACTCCTATGATGGCAAAGCTTTAAAGGTGAGCTCTTTCTTAGGGAATGCTTAGTTTGGGTTTGTTTATTTCCCTGTCTGAGTCCTCAATAAACTTCTTTGTGGGAATGCTTCTATAGAGCGGTTTAAGTTGACTTCCACGGGCATACCAGACCTTTTTGCTGAAACTGTTTTTATTTTAACAATAATTTAGAGTCATGCAATTACTGCACATTTTGGATAATATAGTATAAACTTGGACATTTGTATCCCATATCTTCACCTGTCTTTAGATTAGAGTTTAATCATCTTATTGAAGATCACCATGCCCTGCCCCCAGACCCCAAACCTCCCCTCTCAGAGTCCTGGGAAGACAATCTGACTTTTCATTCTTTCCCTGTGTTGAGTGAAGTCTTCTTAGTTATTTTCCTTTAATGCTGGACAGTCCTTTATTTAGGGGTTGCAATTTCAAGTCTTAAGGGATAAGACTGTATGCGTGTTTCCTTATTAAAAATCCAGTCTCTTGCTGGTAAGGTAATTTCAATTTTATTCTATTATCCAGGTCACTTCCAAATGAAGTCATGAGTTTTCCATTCCCACTTTGAGTTCATTCTAGGATTTTTTGAGTTCATATCTAGGTTGTTTTATTCCCTTCAATGCAACTCTGATTTTAAAATGGTGAGTTATATTTTTCCCAGAATTTCTGTATGTTTCAAGCAAGAAGTTTTTGATCAAGTCAGTCATCAATGTTGCTAGAAGCCATTCCCATATAGTTTTTTGCTTTGTCAATTACTATTATGAGAAATAGTTACATAAGCCAGATCAAAAGCAGTGGAATTATTATACACTAGGGGGAGATTTCGATGCTTTTGCAAAATGGAATGTGAGACTATATGTCCAAATATGACTGAGGGAATGGACTTGAGCACATCAAGACTTTTCTATTTTTGTAACTCCATGACTCTAAGAATTCACTTGACTTTGTTGAACTCATAAAAAAGAAATAAATTGAGACATAGCAGCACAAAACGTATTTTGCCTTCAAGCTTTTGTAAAGTTCTGCAGTGAAATTATTATAGAAAGGAACCTTAAAACATTTCTTCTCCAATGTCCTAATTTAACAGGGAAAGAAATCCACAAAACATGAGCGACCCATAGTGTCAGATTCTGGTCTAGAAACTGATCTTTTATACCAGCATCCTTTATAGCATGTTGTTCCCTAAATCTATTCAGAAACCTTTAAAGTTTTTAAGAGAAACAGTACTCCAATTCACTCAGGAGGCAACTTTCAATTTGGGTAAGTTTATTGAAATCTAGATTCTATTTACTGCTAATGTTTGCCCATATATACAAAGCAATTCATAAACAAAACAATGAGTAATATGTCATTTAAAAATTGCAATTCTCATACAAAATTAAATGTACTTTTTAAATTGCTAATTTCCTTCAATTTCTAAATCTTTGTGTGTGTGGATATGGTAACTTGATGAAACACTATGTAGCTTTGGTTGCTCAAATAAAAGAATAAAAATAAGATTAAACGACTCTATACTTTGTGAATCATAGCTTTTGTTAAAGCTAAAAGAATTATTCTGGAGGCAGAAAATCATGAAACAGCTATAGCTATCTCTAATGTCTGACATGAAGAGAGATTGTTAATATATAGAAAAATAGTTTAAGCAGAAGAAAAATTGTGAAACTCTGTATGTGGACTTTTAATATTTTATGAGGAATCTTACAGTCCAGTTCACTCTGTTTCTATTATCTCCAAATTACACTACCATCCATACCCTCTAAAAGTTGGCATAATCTGTTTTCCTATGAAAATCAAAGACTTCATAAGAATTTGACACGGGGAGCACTAAGGGGGTGGGGGTGGGAAGGGCATGCCTTAAACCCGCACTTGGGTGAGGCAAAGGCATAAAGTGTAACTGTAGTGTTTGTACCCTCACAATACCCTGGAATAAAAAAAAAAAGAAAGAAAAAAAAAGAATTTGAAAAATATGAATGTTACAACAGAAAGAAAAATATTTTACCACATTGATTTTTATATATATGCATTATTAATATATATATGTATATGCTTGTGTGTAGAAGAGAAATTCAATGGCTATAAAAGGCATATTTGGAACAATTGGGTAATTTTGATATGAATTATAGCATATTAGATAAAAGTAATGTGCTGATGTTACATTTCTTGAATACTTTGATAATTATATTTCTGTAGTACAATGTGTTCTTAGGGGATACATGCTGAAGTATTCAGGGCTTAAGTGTCCTGATATCTATAACTTATTTTCAAGCTGTGTGTGTGTGTGTGTGTGTGTGTGTGTGTGTGTGTGTGTGTGTGTGTAGGGTGGAATGACAAACTGTTAACTGGTAGATCTAACTAGGAAAAGGGTATATATGGATGTTCTTTTCATCCATTAGACAGATTCCAGAGGCATCTCAAAGTGTACATGTCTACTGGGTTTCCTTTTCCAGAAAAGATTTGATCTCTCACTCATTTACGAAATTGAGAAACACAGCTTTCTTTTTCCACACATATATTTTATCAGCTTCCAATTACTGCTGATTTTTAGCTCTTAAATGTATTCAAATGTATCTGCTCCTCGCAAAACCTATACCATGGTTTATACTAACATCATCTTTGAACAATAAATGATCTCACACAACTATGATCAATTTCCCTCATGAAAGCCAGGATAATCTTGCCAAGATATCAAATATGATGATGTCACCACCCTTTAAATGCTTTCAGGGGCTTCCTATTGTCCTCAGTACAAATGCCTTCAAGCAAATTTCAAGAGGTCTGCTCTCTAGTTTTCAGTTGAATGCTTGGCTCTTTCTTGGCTGTTGCTCAAGTTCTTCATTCTGACTGAAATTATTTTCCTGCCATCTTCCCCTGAAAATCCGTGTAATTTCCTCAAGTCTCAGGTGAGATGTCACTACTCCCTTCAAAAACTCATCTCTGAGCCCCCAGCCTGTGCTGAGTATTCCTGCCTGTCTTCCATGGTGGCTGCACTCACACATGCCCCTGCGCGTCAGTCTCCCGCTGTGCTTGGTGTACTTTAAGCAGATAATGTATCTTTCCTAACTTTGCACACCATCATCTGTTAGAGTGTCTAAAACATTGTACACTCTCAGTAGATAATTGTCAAATAACTATCATTTGAGCTACACAGTGAGACCAGTCTGTAATTGAATATCTATGAATTCAATCACAATGTTATAATAGGGACAACTGAAGCTGCTAGATGACCAGCGAGAAAGAAGTAGGCATACAATAATATCTAATGAAAATTTTAAAAAAAGATAATTTAGTCTATTTGGATCTCAGACATAACTAACTTTGATTGATTTCCTTATCCTCAGAAGAGGGTTTTACTGGGTGAGAGAAAATGGATGTGAAAAATATCCAAATATTCTATTAATATAAGGACAAAATCTTTAGGAACAGAAAGCACATCAGTGGTTGCCTCAGCCTGGGGGAAGGAAAGGTGGAATTGACAGAAGCAGGCACAAGGGCAATAGAAATGTTCTATTTCTTGATTGTGTGGTTGTAACATGGGTGTATGAATTTGTTGGAACTCATCAAAACGTATACTTAAAAGTGGTGCATTATACTTCAATTAAGTTGATTTTTTAAATGCTTCAGTAATTTAAACAGCTCCTCAAAAACATTTCCAGCAGAGAAAGTGCTCAGCACTTTTGTTGTTGGGGGAAAGAGGCTATAATATTATTTAAAATTTCTAAATAGTAGTAATAATGCTGAAATCAGTTTGAAGAGCCTTTTTATGGTAGTTTGTATATAAAAGGAAATTAATGGGTCCCACACTAATTTTATTCAGTGATTAAATCACCAAACTACTGATCTTTCCCTCGCTTATTCATAGACCATCAGGTAATTAGGACTGTCTCTACTATATCATCTGCCAGCTGTGAGGAGAATGAGAACAATAGTTATTCAGTTCACTGGGATCATTATCATTCATATAGGAAAACAGGACCTTTGTAACTGTTAACAACAGGGCTAGATATATTTCTTTTCCATTTTCTCTATACTTAGTGAACAAAAAGCCAACTGGAGACTTAGATATCTATGTGCATATACAATTAATTAATTCTACTTTATTTAATAGGAACATATAATATTATTGGAGCACTAGGGTAATTTTAATAAAGGAAAAAAACCCAAACAGGCTTTAATTCTAATACCTAGATATCTTACAGAAATATCTTTATTAAACATACATCAATCTTTATTGAAAAAATTCACATCAAGTGTCTAATAATTACCATGTCAAGACACATTGAGTAAAACAGGAGTCAACCACAGTTTTGGGTCTCTTAAGCTAGAAATATTCTTTCCTCCATTGTCTCAATATCAACTCTATGAAAACACACACACAGACACACAAACACAAAGGAGAAATATTAATGGAAAAATAAAGCATAAGAATATTAACAACCATGAGACTAATAAGTAAATGGTGTGTATTGGTAGAAAGTGAGGTGGAATTAACTAAAAATGTCTTTTGTTAGTTGAGGTAAAAGTTACATAAAATAAAATACAAAAGTCTTAAGTGTTTCAGTCAATGAATTTTAATAGTTGAGTAAACACCCATGTATTTGCCACCCAAAGATTATAGAACATATTCTCATCATCCCAGAATGTCCCTCTTGTGTCACTTTCCAATAAATTCCTCACTCAGAGGTAACAACTTTTCTGATTACTATTACCACAGGTAAGCTTTGCCTATTGTTAGATTCATATTTATGCAATCATGTGGTACATATTCACATTAATCATTGCCTAACTTTAATCTACAAATTTATGTTGCATTTCCCTTATCATTCAGTTCAAAATATTTTCTAAATTCTCTAATAACTTTTTGTCATGGTTTTTTATAAGCATTTTTAAAAATTTAAACATACTTATGGATTTTATCAATACCTTATTGTAAATTACATCTAATTTAATATTGTCATCACCAGAGATGAGTTTTGGCAAATATATGAATATAATGACATATATCATCATTATAACATCATTGAGATTAGTCTCATTGCCTTAAAAATCCCATGTTCCACCTATTCATCCTTTCCTCCCTCTTCCCAAACCCCTGGCAGCTACTGGTTTTTTACTGTCTTTGTACTTTTGCCTTTTCAGAAAGTCATATAATTGAAATCATACAATACATAGTCTTTCCAAATTGGCTTCTTTTACTGAACCTATGTAGTTAAAATTTTTCCATTTTTTTTTATGGCTTGAGTACTTATTTCTTTTTAGTACTGAATAATATTCCATTGTTTGGATATACCACAGTTTATTTATCCATCCACCTTCTGAAAGTAATCATGGGTGCTTCCAAGTCTTGGCAATTACGAATAAAGCAGCTGTAAATATTAATGCGTAGACAGAAATTTTTATCGTATTTGAGTAAATGCCAAGGAGTACGATTGCTGGATCATATGGCAAGAGTATGTTTAAGTGTTTAAGAAACTGGCAAACTGTCTTATAAAATGTCTGTACAGTGTCTACACCAGCAATGAATAAGAGGTCCTCTTGCTCCATATCTTCACTTGTATTTGGTAAGTCGAGTGCTTTGGATTTTTGCCATCCTGATAGAGGTGTAGTTGTATATCACCGTTGTTTTAATTTGCCATTCCCTAATGATATGTTATGTTGGGCATTTTTCATATGCTAATTTGGCATCTGTATACTGTCTTTGGTGAGGTATCTGTTCAGATCTTTCACCCATTCCTTAATTGGGTTATTTGATTTCTTATTGTTGGATTTTGGCAGTTTTTTGTATATTTTGGATAGCAATCCTTTATAAAGATATGTGTTTCCCCTCATTTTTAAAGGATGTTTTCCATGGATAGCAAATCTTTTTTTTTTTTTTTGAGGACAAAGGAAAGGTTGACCTTTTTCCAGCATTTTAAAGATGCCATGTCTTTGATGAGAAATCAATCATTATTTCTGTGATTGCCCCTGTATGCTTAATGTATTTTTAGCCTCTCTGTCAACATTTAGCATTAATACTTTGTATCTTTGGTTTTTAGACTATGACATTCCTAGTTGTCTCTGTTGGTTTTTCTTTATTATTTTTCTACCAAATTTCTCTATATAGTTATTTCTACTTTGTATTTTTCCTTCATTGTAAGATAAAAAGACAGAGGAATTATCTGGAAGGTGTACAGGCCACAAACCTTCATAGCATAGACTAACTTCAGAGATGGACATCCAATATTTAAATTTCTGAGGCATAAGGGGAAATATTTCAATAGAGTAGTTAGGGAGGCCTCCTGGGAAGTGATGTATTTACTGGGATTTTTTTTTCTACTTTTTTATTAATATGTTACTTACATGCAATCAATTTCATCAGTTTCAAATGTACAGTTTGAGAAATTTTAGCAATTGTGTATAATTGCAAAATCACAACAAAGACCAAAACCCCAAAAGGTTTTCTGGTATCTCTTTGCATTCAGCCCACTCCCCACAACCACAATCTCAGACAACAACCTATCTGCTTTCTTTTTCAAAGTCATACCTTTTCTGGAATTTCATATAAGTGGATTCATACACAGTGTTATCTGTTTGACTTTTTAAACTTAGCACATCGTGAGATGGATTCATGTTGCTGTGTTATTCCTGTGGAGTATTTTACACAGTAGGTATGCACAGCATGTTTATGCATTCACAAGAGGATGGACATTTGGGCTGCCTCCAGATTTTGACAAATTTGAATAATGCTGCTGTGAACATTTATGTACATTTCTGTGGACACATATTTCCATTTCTCTTAGATAAATACCTAGGAGTGAAGTTGCTTTGTCATATGGCAAATGTACATTTACCTGAGATAATGCTGAACTGTTTTCTAAAGAAAGCATACCATTTTGCATTTCCACTAGCAATGTACAAGACTTCCAGTTATTAAATACTACAAATTCTCTGCAACTCTAGATATTACTCTCTCTTTAACTTCAGTCATTTTAGTTGATGTATGATGGCATCTACTTGTGGTGTGAATTTGCATCTTTCTGATGTGCCAAATCATTTGTGTATTTTCACTTGGACTATTTTATTTGTTATTATGGATTATAGGAGTTATTTGTATCTTCTTGATATAAGCACTTTGTTGGAATATATTATTTATAAAATGTTTTCCCAGTACCTGGCTTGTGTTTTTCTGTTTTTTTTTTAACTGTGTCTTTTCCTGGCAAATTATTTATCTTTCTGAAGTCCATTTTATTACTTTAATTTCTGTTTGTGTTTTTAGTGGCCTGTTTAACTATATTGCTAACCAAATGTAACAGAGATTTTCTTCTGCATTTTCACCTAAAATTTTAATAGTTTGACCTTATTGAGTTAGATCCATGGTAGTTGTTAAGACAATTTTTATGCATAGAGTGAAACAAGACTTGAAGTTTTCACCCTCCTCATACAGATATCCAGGTGTCCAAATACCAGTTTTTGAAAAGATGACCTTCCTACATTGAATTACCTTGGCATCTTTGTCAAAAATCAATTGACCATTGACCACATGGGTGTTGGTTTATTTATGAACTTTGTATTCTATTCCATTAACCTATATAACTATTATTATGACTATGCCATTCTATCTTGATTTGTAGCTTTTATAATAAATACTGAAATTAGATGAAGTACTCCAGTTTGTTCTTCTTATTCAAAGTGTAGCTATTCTAGTTCCTCTACATTTCCATGTAAATTTTTCAATCTGTTTGTAAATTTCTTCAAAAAATTTCTATTAGGATTTGGTATTTCATTGTTTCATGAAATTTTTCCATATAATCTAGAGTAGCCAATTTATTGGCATACAGTTGTGTCCTACATTTAATGGGACCCATATTATCCTTCTGAATGGTCTATAATAATGTCATCTCTTTTATCTCTGATATAGGCAACCAGTGTTTCTCTCTCTCTTTTTTGTTTTTTCGGATCAATGAGGTTAGATATTTATCAATGTTAGTGTTTTGTTTTTTTTTTTTTTTTAAAAAGAACCATCTTTTGGTTATATTAATTTTGTCTGTCACTTTTGTTCACTAGTTCAATGATTTTTCCTCTTATCTTTACTATTTCCTTCTTTCTGTTTGCTTTGAATTTAATTTGCTGAGGTTTTTGTTTGTTTTTCAGTTTCTTACAGTTTAAGTGAATTTCATTGAATTTGAGAACTTTCTTCTTTTCTAACATAAAATTTAAAGCTATAATATTTCCCTCGAAGCTCTGTTTTAATATTATCTCACAACTTTGGTTATGTTGTACTTTCATTGTTATTTAGTTCAAAATATTTTTCTAGTTTCTATTATAATCTTTTCCTTGAACTAAAAAATTTTTGGAAGTGTTTTATTTAATTTCCAAGTGTTATAGTATTTCTTGTTTATCTTGTTATTAGAATCTAATTTTTATTTCACTGTGATCAGAGAAAAACTTTATGTCATATTTTTATTTAAATATGGTTACCCTATAATTTTCATATGGTTACCCTATAATTTTCATATTCATTTTTTGACCTGTAGATTATTAAAAAATGTGTTAATTGCATTTCCAAATATTTAGAGATTTTCTAGGGATTTTTATTTTATTGACTTCCAATTTTATTTCCTTTTAGGAAGAGAATATATTTTGCATAACTTGAATTTTTAAAAATTTGTTAGACATCACTCAGAATATAATTTATCTTAATAAATGCTCTATATGCACTTGAGAAGAATGTGTATTGCTGTTGTTAGGTAGAGTCTACCATAAATATAAATTAGTACAAATAGGTAATAATATTATTCAACTGTTTGATACACTTTCTGGATTTTCTGTCCTCTTGTTCAATCAATTATTGAGAGGAAGTTGTTGAAGTCATCTATTATAATTGTGAATTTGTCCATTTCTCCTTTCAATCTCATTAGTCTTGTTTCATATATTCTGGAGCTCTGTTCTTAGGTGCATGAAATTTTCAGACTGTAAAGTCTTCTAGATAAACTGAACTCATTATGAAATGACACGCTGGGAACCTAGTACAATTTTTTGCTTTAAAATCCACTTTATCTGATATTTGTATAACCACTATAGCCTTATTTTTAACATTTTACTATTACCACGGTATATCTTTTTCCACTATTTAAATTTTAACCCATTTGTGTCTTTATATTTTAAGTATTTTGGCAGTAGCATATATTTGTTTTCTTTTCTTAATCCAGTATAAAATATCTGCCTTTTATTTGGAGTTTTTAGACCACTTACATTTGGTATGATCATCTGGTTATTTTTAAATCTATGATCTCAATATTAGTTGATAATTGTTGTTTTCACCTTGCTTAGATATTATATCCAGCAAGCATAAAACAAGTGAACAAACTGAACTGTTCACACTTCAAAACTGTTGATAGTTAACCCCCTCAGATAATTGAATATCTTCTTTACTTGTTTTGATAGCAACATTATTTATTTATTTATTTATGCTGGTATTTAGCTTGTTTATACATATACATTTTGTCCATGTAATTCCATCCGTCTTGAAGAAAGAACTTTGTATTTGTATCCCTTTGAGAACTCAATACTAATGATTATTACAAACTGTACTTTCTGATCTTTTCTGACAATCAAGCATTTTCAAAGTCAGTGACCAGAATACACCATAGATCCTTTAGGGGGTCACTGGTTTCTACACTGGGTGATTTCTGTAGCAAAAGAGTCATCAATTAAATAAATATTTGTATGACTTTGTCTAAATACCTAACATAACATATCTAAGAATAAAGCTTTAAAGTATTAGTACATAGTAAAGTCCATTTACAATTGCTAATTTCTTAATATAAATGTTTTCACTACAATAATACCCCATTTAGGTTATTCAAACCAAAAACCTAGAAGTAATTTTTCATCATTCTTGTTCTCTCACTACCAAAATAAACACCTCAATAATTTGCCTGTTTTCCCATATATCAGTTACTCTACCCTGTTCTAAACTCCCATTATCTCTTATGTGCACTTTCACAATAGCCTTCTAGCTTCTCTCCTTGTCTTCTCTTTGTGTTTTTAAAATCTGGCTGAGACTTCATGGCTTCCTAGGATGTTTGGAAGAAAATTCAAAATCCCTACATCAGCCTTTATGTGTCTACAGGTATTCAGCATCTTACGGATCCCCCGTTATAAATCTTGCCTACCTTTTATTTTCTCATTTCACCATCCCTTTACCTCACTATGCTTCCAACTCACCACTCACTGTTCTTTCTATTCCTGCTCAGTAATAACCTTGTTCTCATCTTAAAACTCTTTCACTGGCTATCTCACCTTGTCATCTAGTTCTTTATTCAAATGTCACACCTTTGCAAGAGCTTTCCTGCTACCCAATCTAAAGTAGCTTCTACCCAACCCTATTCATTCACTTTTACTTTACCCTTATTAATCTTATTCAAATCACTTATAATTTTTGAAGTATCTTCCTCATTAAGTTATTCCCTCTAGTAGAATGAAGTTCCAGGAGAATGTAAATATCTCCTGTTATCTTTACCCTTTACCAGATAGAGCCATTCAGTAAAACTACACTTTTGGTTGCAAAACCTAGAACATATCCACGTGTCTAACTATATATACATATGTATGTATATCTATTCATCTATCTATATAATTTAAATAATGAAAATATGTAAGTTTAATACGCAATATTTTTACACATATTATATAAGGTAATTATCACAAAATTCTATGAAGTAGTAGGGCAATGCTATTACTACTGATTTTGCAAATGAGAAAACTAAGGCTATTGAAAAATATATGACTATCAAATTCACATAGATATAGAAGTGGACCTGACACTTAAACTCAGTACTCCTGATACTAAATCTTACATTAGTTTTATTATCTTATTATAATGCATGCCATAGGAATAAGATTTTATATTGTGTTAGTTTTCAATATATTTAAAGTACCCATTTGATAATAAGGTAGAAATGATAAAAAAAATTTTAGTAAATGAAATTATTTTACAGAAGATTTTAATTAGCTTAGCACTTGTTAAATTATCAAAGGATTCACGGTTTTGGTTGAGATTGGACTTTAAAAATCAATATGTTCATGACATGATTTTAAATTCACTAAAAAGAATCTATAGCACAGAAAGGACTAGTTCAATAACAAAACAAAAAATGAAATATTTAAGGATAAGAAAGCCTAATCCCACTTGTCATAATAATTTTCATATGACCATAAAAATGCAAGCACCAAAATATCAAATATGTTAAAATACTCAGATACAAATCTACAGCAAATGCAGTTTACTACCACAATCTCTTTGAGGAGGAAGGCTTACAAACCAGTCTAAGCAAGTGTATAGACTCAGCAGCATTGATATTTTAAGGTTTTGGTTTTGGTTCCCTAATCTTTATCTTCCTTTGAATATAATTTTCCATTTGATCATAGACTGAAAATAAACAAAAACACACTATGTCTCACACACACAAACATATACATACATACACACATACACACAACTGGAGAGACATAGTATCAGAAGCAAAGCCTTGACTAATGACCATAAATCCAATAACTTGCTGGATTCATTTGTCCTAAAATGAATGACATTATATTAGTTACATTATAGAAATAACTTTTACCATAATGAAATTTAGATGTTAAGATTTTGGCCAGAAAATATAAAAAAAGAGAGAGCAATAAAAAGAAGGAAAAAAATGGAATATAAATTGCTTGCTGTCTAGTACATCACTTCGGTGCTCTAAATGCCACTTTTGAGGCTGAAAATCTGTAACATGGTTTCTTAAACTGAGACTTTATTTTGTGGATATTAACAAAAGCTGAGACGTCTGGTTCTAAATTTTATGAAAAACGATGCACAAGAAGGTAGACAGGAGGTTTATCATACCTTGGCTTGTTGGCAATTTCATATTACTGGAAATTAAACTGGACCACAGTTGGAAAGTGATCATTGTCTGTATTTGATCGCTTAGTGCAATGCTAATGTGTAGGCAGTGGATGGTTAAATTTACATTTGTCCTTTGGTACTGAGGAAAGGGAAATTTGGATGCTGAGCAAGGCAATCAGAGGGCTGATGTCCCAGTTTAAAGCCAGATGAATGTTGGGTAAAATTGTAAAAATAGAAACAGCCTTAGGACAATAATGAAAGCATCCAACATAGTCTCTCAAGGTGACTAGGCTCTCTATTTCTAAAAACAGATCCTATGAGAGAAGAATGATGCTAAATGAGCTACGTGGATGAGGAATTTGTCTCTCATGCTTGTGACTCATTCAGGTTTTTTTTTTAAATTTCAAAGGGGACAACAAGCATGAGTTAACCTTTACTGGCAATACAAGGTTATCGATAATAAATAGCCACCGTACAATCAATTATTAGAATTCTAAGTAGCAAGGACTGAACAAAACATTCTATAACCACTAGTGGAAATTATATTGATCAAAACTACAGAAAACATTGGAAGTTATATTTTAATATTTGTCTTCCCAAGTTCCATAAAGCACCACATTCCTTTTCTTTTTCAATTCTTGTTGTTTTTTTGTCCTCTAAATAATCTTAATGCTATCATTGTATCAACTTAGGTAGCACTGTAATTTTTTAAAAAGACAATTCATGAACAGAATCAAAAAATGTAATGAAGCTCATAGATGTAAAGAGCTGTAAATAGTTTGGGTCCTATCCTTATAATAAGAAAAACTTGGAGAAACTGCAAAATAATGGTATTTTTCACATCTCCCAGAGAATCGAGGTCTCAGGGTAACCAAGTGGCCATAAATCTAGAGAAAGACAGCTGCTTGCAGGGAGAAAGAGGACCCGAACATTTGCTCAAATGGAGCAAACATCACTAGATTCATGTAAGTAAATAAGATACAGGTGATTTTTTTTGAAATTGTTAAACATTGAGTATGAAGCCCCCATAAGCCACAGCTAGAAGAGGTTCTGCATATTCTTGCAGCCCTTTTCCCCACGGAGCCCCACTAGGTCGTCAGAGGGAATATGAGGGAGAATTTTTTGAGAGCTTTTCTCGTGGTATTAATTGAAGGAAGAAACAGCAATCACTGCCAATACCAACACAGACGTGTCTCCCTGTTTTTCCTATAGACCATGTGCCTTCACCTGCAGGAGAAAGAACATTTTAAAAAGAAAATGCTACCTTAGGGCACAAGAACAAGCCACTTGTAGTGGAGGAAGGAAAGTGAAAATAAATCCCCTACTTGGGGGAGGGGCAGGAATATTTACTGTGCCTAGCACTACAGCAAGAGAAGGGACGTGCATAAATGTTCCCTGAGATCCAGAGACACAGGACCTGACTTAGACCAAGGCTTATTCAGAACATAGTAGTACACTGTACACGCTCCACCAACCCTCACCATCAGGCTAACAGTATTGGATAAAAATAACAATGAAATATAGCTAGGAGAGCTAAAAGAGACAGATTTACTCTAGAGAAAAAGGAAGACCCAATTTAAGAAGGAAGCAGTCATTGACAAAATGACCTCTGGAAAACCAGGCAACACCTAAATACAAGGTACGACTAGACAAACTTCAATCCTGTGGTACACTGTGAATATTCTTAAGAGTAATACACCTCAACTCAGCCCAGCTATTAAGGTCCTAGCTGAAGGAATGGTACACTCACTCATCTCCAAGCATAAAAAACATTTATGTCAGTGTCTACTGTCTTATACAAGACATCCAGGCTTTCAATTAAAAGAAAGCAGTGAGAAAAAGCACTCTGAAGAGATAAAGCCCTAGTCAGAACCAGCCTCAGATATGATGCATACAGTGGAACAATCAGACAAGCTATTTAAAATAACCGTGATTAAAAAGGAAACAAAGGACAAGTGGAAAAAAACAGCTAACAAGATGATAGATTTTTAATCCAACCATTGAAATAATAACTTTAAATGTCAATAGCTTCAACAAACTAGTTAGAAGACAAAGATGGTGTGTAGAAAAAGCAAAAAATCCATATGATGTAAGGATCCACCGAAAATATAGAGATATTGATTAAAAGTGAAAGGAAAAAGTTATAACGTGCAAACACGGATTAAAAGAAAGCTATGTATCTATAGAACAACAAATGAATAGACTTTAGAACAAGAAATATTGTCAGTGTTAAGGAAGGCCATTACATAATGATAAAGGGGTACATTGTCTAGGAAGATATAAAAGTCCTGAACATGTAACCACTGAACAACAGATCTTTAAAATACATTAGGTAAAAGTTGTCTATCTTCTATTCTACCAAAAAAGAAACCTCAAGACCTGGAAGGTTGCATTGGCAAAATCTACCAAACATTTAAAAAGAAATATTACCAATTATACAAATTATTTCCAGCAAACAAAAGAGAAGGTAAGAGTTTCCAACACAATTGTTGATGCCAGCTTTGCTCTAATACCAAGATTGAGACATAAAACGTAATAAGAAGAGAAAACAACCATCATGAATATAAGACGCAAAAACCTCAACAAAATATTAGTAATTTGGATCTGGCAATCTATAAAAACAGTGATAAATTATAACTACATGGGGTTCATCTCAGGATATAAGATTGAATTAGTATGTGAAAACCAATGTTATTCACCATATTTGCAGACTATATGAGTAAAACATCATATGTTTATCTCAATAGATACAGAAAAAGCTTTCAGCAAAATTCAACATCTATTTGTGAGAAGGAAAAATAAAACTATAGATCTATAGAAAACCTATAGCTAACATTATAATTAATGGTGAGAGTTAATGGTAATGCTATGGTAATACTGAGAATGTTTTAAACTTAAAATAAGTACAAAATAAGGATGTCCTCTCTCACCACTTCTATTTAACATCACACTAGAAATTACGATTCAAGTCAATAAGAAAAACAAGCAAACGAAGAGGTAAAAGGCATACAGATTGGAAAGAAGTAATAAATTCTTCTTTATTTAAATGTGACATGATTTTGTAGGTGAAAAACAAATAGTGTATTTAAAAGGCTCTTAGAAATAGTATATGCTTAATAGGGACATAGAATAAGGGATCAATATGAAAATGTAAATCATATGCTTATATACCAATAATGAACAACTGGAATTTAAAAAGAAATACCATTTCGAATAGCACCAAAACCATGAAAAATATATATGTGATAAAATTGTTCTATATTATTCTTTAATGTAGATATCGTTTCATCTTTAGATCTGTATCTATTTTGTTATACTATTACATGTATGTTTTATTTTTAAAACATAGAAGGAAATAAAAAATTAAATAAAAATCACCAAGATTCCCATCTCTTAGAAATAAGCTCTATGAATGTTTCATAATATTTTTCCATATTTTGAGAAATGGAATGTAAAAAGCATACATCTAATATGCATACATAAATATATATACGCGTACTGTATAATTTTATGTAATTGTTAGAAAGAAGCTCTATAAAATTGTTAGTAGTCTTAATAACCAAAAGCTGGTAATTTTTAATATATTTTTGCCAACTTTTTCTCAAACATGTTTTTCTTATATTAATATAATAAAAAATAAAAATATGGAATATTTTGAAACACATTCCCTATTTACATTATTTACTTATTTATTTTTTATTCAAAACATTATACCAAAAGTTGATTTTTATAATACACTTGCAAATTTCTTTTTTTTTTTTAGAGGTGGTCTTGCTCTGTCACCACGCTGGGGTGCAATGGTCTCATCATAGCTTGCTTGCAGCCATGAACCCCTGAGGTCAAGTGATCCTCCCACCTCTGCCTCCCAAGTAGCTGGGACTACAGGCATGAGGCACTGTGCCTGGCCTGTACATGTAAATGCTAAACTATTTTTTTTTTTCTATTTTGGCAATACCATAGTGAATAGTCTTCTAATGTATGTGCTTTATTTCTTTAGGATAATTTTCTAGAATTAAAGCTACTGTATGAATGGGCATGAAGACATTCCAGGCCCTTGATGCATATTGTCAAATGATCTACCACAGATGGTAGTATTAACATAAATCTTCCCTTGTATTTGATACTATGTTTTCTAAAAACCATCTTTATCAATGCATAAATCATTAATATGTGATAATTTCATCTGTATATATTTATAAGATTTTACATATTCAGACACCTTGATAATCACCATCATGACCAAGATATAGAACATTTTCATCGTCCAAAAAAGTGAACTAGTACCTCCCTCCATCCCTGGCTCCAGGCAATCACTAGTTTGCTTTCAATCATTATAGATTAGATTTGTCTTTTCCAAAATTTCATATAAATACTTTTTTGTTCTGAATTCTTTTCACCAGTCTAATATTTTTAAGACTCTAAGATATTGCTTTGTATATCACTACTTCTTTGCTTTAATTATGAATAGCATTTCATTGTCTGATCATACCACAATTTGTTTATCCATCCGCTGTTGATGGAGAATTGGGTAGTTTTCAGTTCTTGAGTCTTATAAATAAAGCTTCAATAAACATTTGTGAAAAAATTATGTTGGCATATATTTTTGTTTCTCTTGGGTAAATTTCTAGGAGTAGCAGTGTTAGGTGCTCAGAAAAGTTAATGCTAAAATTTCTAAAGAACAAAAAGACTGTGCTCCAAAGGAATTGCATCACCTCACCAGCAATTTATGGGAGTTCCAATGGCTCCAAATCTTTGCCAAGACTTGATATTGGTCAGTCTTTATTTTAACAATTACAATAACTGTATAATATCCTAATTTGCTTTAATTTCCATTTCCTTCATGACTACTGCTTTTGAGCATTTCTTATGTGCATATTTGTCACGCATATATTTTGATAAAAGTGCATCTTTAATTTTTCCTATATTTACAATATGCTTTTCTTTCTTTCTTTTTTTTTTTTACTATTATTGAGCTGCAAGAGTTATTTAGATATTTTGGATACAAGAATACTTTAGATATATTTATTAATATTATATTGTAAATATAAGGATATTTTCTGATTTATGCATTACAATATTTTCTCTAATCTATGGACTGAATATTCAATTTCTTTACAATGACTTTCAATGAGAAGAAATTTTTAATTTTGATGAAGTCCAGTTTATCATTTTTTTATTCATGATGTCTTTGTTCTATCTAAGAAACACAGTCAATTGTAATAAGAATTTTCTCCCAAGTATTTTTGTTTTTTACAAATTTTAAAATTTTAGCTTTTATATTCTGATCTGTGATTCATATCGAGTTAAATTATTGTGCACACAAGAGGTAAAAGTCAAGGTTCACTGTTTAAAATGCATATAGATATACAGTTTTTTTCTGCACCAGTTGTTGAAAAGACCATTCTTTCCCTTTTGTGACTTCCTTGCCACCTTGGTCAAAAATTGATTGACACAGATGTGTCAATTATTGTAACATTATGGTAAATTTAAAAACTGGCCAATTTACATTTTAATTTTTTTTAAATCGATTTGGCTATTTTAAAGCATTTCAATTTCTACAAAGAAACAAAATATCTGCTGAGATATTTATTTGGGTTGTGTTAGATTTATAGATCACCTTCAGTCAAATTGCCACTTTAAAAATATTGAGTCTTCCAGCACAGAAACGTGGTAAATACATCCATTTACTTAGGCTATCCTTAATTACTCTCAGGAATGTTTTACAGTTTTCATTGTAAAATTATTAAGCATATTTTATTAAACATGTCCAACAATACTTTATGTTTTTGATAATGTTATTGTTTATTTT